>JAJLRJ010000010.1:7798666-7858666 GCA_024195265.1 Dendrophyllia cribrosa | reverse complement strand
ACAAAAAAGCTTAAAAACAGTGATTTCTGAATCAAAGTTTGGAACCCCCAAAAAATTCCTGGATCCGCCTTTGAACTATGTCTACCTTTTAGGGTATTGAGTTGAACAATATGACAATATTATGGCATGTGTTGTTTTAGAATTGTACCTCCCAGGGGGGGAAATAAATTTGAAACATGCACGCACGGATGAGTTTGAGGGGGAGGGAGGGGGCTTAGTATAGAGGGGAAAGACACCAGCAGTCCACCAGTGATTTTTTTTATAATTTATAAATTTTCATAGGTTCCCACAAGTGAATAAAAATGGGTAAATGTCCATAAACCACACTTTGATTGATCAGCTGTGAAGTGTTGTACATACATGATCACCATCATTACGTTTTTTTTTAGAACAAGTACCAGTAATATTTTCCCCAAAGCTTGCGACTACTGTATGTGAATTGGTGCCAGGATTGGTACAGTAAAAAATGTACCAGTATATAACAGTCCCTTGTTTATATATTATTTTAGTTTTGAAGGAAGGGGAGAGGAGAGGGGGAGGGGGCTTAATAATAAATTTCTTGCTCCATAAAGGAGGTGCTTATTAGAAAGGGGGGCTTATTTAAGATGAGGTATTAATAGAAGATTTACAGTAGCCAGCAAGTGTTGTTGCTAGAAGTCACTTAAGTGAAATAGACACTGTACCTGATTTGCCCATATCACATTGTCCAGCAGGCACTGCATACCACAGAGGCAGTGGAGCCACAGCTTGCTCATCACCAACCCATCGAATTCCCTGATTTCCGGCAAATGTTGGGCACTGCATGCAAATAGTATTATTACCCAGTGTGCGCAATATTGGCCCAACATTGGGGCTGACACCAGGGACAATACCAGCATCAAACCAAAACAGGAATGGGTTTGCATACTTTGACTTTGGAGAAAACAGTTCGTACATGTGCTGTTCAACAAGGCTGTTATAAATTGCTTGCGCTGTGGGATTGGGCGCCCTGTAGTTATTGACATCCATGTACCAATTCTCGTGTACACTGTAGTAGAAGGCATGCTTAATGTCGTACTTTGCACAGGACTGCATGAACTCCCACGCAACATCTCCTGTTTTGTTCATCCATTGACTGTTTTTTACAGAGAAGTTGTAATTTGTTTGTGTCGGCCACAAGAGGAAGCCACTAAAATGATCCAACGTGAGCACTGCGTACTTTGCTCCAAAACTACTTGCTGCTTTTAACCATTCATCTGTTGAGAGTTTTGTTGGGTTGAATTCATCTGGTGAAACAACATGACCTGTTGAAAAAGGCAAGTTTTAAAGAGAGTAAATCAAAGGCTCCAATGAGCAAACTCATGGGTGCAAAATATTCTGACCTTCCCCTCCCCTCTAGATTCACCACTGGATTTCAATGCTTGCAAAAGAGACGTGATGGACTAAAGTTACCCTATTTATAAATCCATAGCCCGTTTTGCATATACGGGGTTTTGCCCCCAGGGCATCCCATAATGAACATTGAAAACAAAGGAATATATTAATTTAAATGCTCATTATGGGATGCCCTGGGGGCAAAACCCCGTATCTGCAAAACGTGCTATGTACATGTAATATTGCTGATAACAAAAGTGATAATTTGAATTACATGCTAGCTCGAAGCATATAGTTAAAATGGAATGCTTGAAAAACTGTAATAGATAATACAATGTAATGCATTGATCACCAAAAGAAACAATTTAAGATACAAGTATATGATTCAAGGCAAATGTACACAGCCTTAAATGGCATTGACTGACAAAATGCTCCTTGCATGCATGATCTCAAGGTCATAATTTTATGCCAATGAGTAATGGTGTGTATGTGTTTTTTCCTGATAAAGAAATTTGTTTTAAATTCTTTTTACTCACAGGACAGTTTTAACAGTAAAATTATGCAACATTCTAAAAAAAGTGTTTTTTCTTTAAAATTTCTGACAGATTTTTTTTAAGTTGGTACTCAGGTAGAACACAGGGGTCAAAGGCTGTATGCAAAATTTAAACAGAATTCACTGTGAAATTTTAAAGAAAATTGAAGATTTGTCTGTTTTGAGGCCTTATTTAAAAGCACAATGGTGTTACCATGGAAATACCAACCTCGATATATCTATGGCAAATTAATACTGTACTATAAACATTATCTTGATTTCAGGGTAAAATGTGATGGTGATCCGCAAAGTATAACTCTAGTTGTTTTGCTTCCAAATATACTATATAGGGAAACCAAAATACTATTTCAAGCCACAGTTTGTAGATACGCTGGCGCCATGGCATGGGCCATTCCATTTAATATCCGTACCCCCCCCCCCCCCCCCCCAATTGAGGTATAAGGAAATCTTGGGACAAGGGAGGGGGGGGGGGGGATAGTTTACTTGCGTCGGCATCCTTTGATCTTCAAAAATTTCCCAAGGGGGTAACAGAAAAATCTGCTATTTCTAAGGGGGGTGTTCTGTCGGCACTTTGATCTTTTTTTTCCTTAGTGGGGGGGATTTTGAGTGAATACCTCAATGGGAGGGGGGATATAAAATGGACTGGCCCCATGTAAAGATTTGCAGCATACACAAAATACGCGCTTTAGATAGTCCCGACGCGCTTGGGTAGGGATTTTTGTTGCCTACTCTAGAGTAGGGTTGTAAAATGCAACTGAACGTGGTCTGGTATTGGGTAAGGGTTTCAGAATCCCGGCAGCTGCACGACGCATTTCGTGTTTTCATAAGTCAGCCTAATCTCGAACGGTCGGGAAACATCAAATTTCCCGATCGTCAGCGATTTTCCTGACATGTGAAAACCAGGCTTTTAATAAAGGTATATATTTGACTTTTTAGGAGTGAAAGAGATCGTTACCTGGTTTCATACTTCTATTAAAAGTCTGCATATTGAAGTGAATGCTTGCTCCTATCTCATAGTCCATGTACTTCACTTGAGCGGCGCTTGGTTTAGCGACCGAGACCACACAATAAACAAATCTTACATAACACGAAACTACCAACAAACTTGTCAACAAACTGAAACGGGGCATTTTTGACTTAGTTTGGAGGAAGGCAATCAACTTTCGTGTTTCAAAACGCTGCGTTTTAAAAAACTTAATCTTCGAAACTCCACTCGACAGAACACCGGTCTGTCCAGGTCTCGTTTTGATCACGAGGCAACAGCAAGAGAAACGGAGAAGATATAGAACGTGGAAACGGACTTTCGGGATTGTGGATTATGAACAATGCCTCTGATGCGATTATTAAAGCGTCAACAAAGCAGGGCTCGAGACTAACTTTTCAACTTACTAGCCTAGTGGCTAGTAACAGGTTTGAAAGCCAAAATAAATTTTCACTAGCCAAAATTGTACAGGGGGTGGGGGTGGGGACTGGGTCGGGGGAGACAATAATATGTGCATGTCACACTGACTAAAAGAAACTCCGAGACTTGGACTCAGACACAGCTTGATCATATTTTTTAATTTTCTTCATAAATCTCATACTAACACCTGACGAACCTACTAAACATAATTACGGAAAAACATCAAGAAGATAACACTAACACTTCACAAACGTCCTTACGTACATGAAAACGTTGAGAGAGGGTCCTGAAGGGGGGGTACCAATCCCATTTCCCAGCCCAATTTTTTTCCAAATCCCATTTCCCAGCGTCCAAATCCCATTCCCACTAGAAGAATTCAGGAAAAATCCCAGTGTTTTTCATACCAACTCTTTTCTATTCACATCCGCACCGCGTTCTTGATTGCACCGCTGTACACAAATATCGTTGACCGCAAGACAGGTGAAAAATAAAATATTCTGATATTCCTATCATAGAATTGGCGTAAAATAGGCATTTTTAACAGTTTTCTGATGTTTGCCAAACTAATGGAATTAATAAGAAACATAGAATGCACGATCACTGCAACAAACCGTTGAGAATGGCCGGATCTGGGTTTCCAGACCTAGATCAGTATTATACGAAAGCCGAGGAGGGACTTCAGACTTCAGACTTCAGACTTCAGAAAGTGAGAGGGCACGATCGACTGTTGTCGGCCGAGACCCCTTCAATATTTTCGACGGTTAAGTGGCAGTCTCCCTTTTTTTTTAATTTTCACCCGAAAAGTAGGGGGGGGTGGGGGGCACGGGCCTACCCGAGGGGGTAGGGGTGGATTGGGTGGCTAGCCACCCCCCCTTTAGACCGTCGGTTTTAACAGTTTTCTTTTTAATTGTAACAATGAAAAGTTTTATAGACTTAAGCATATACCCGTAGCCAGCCCCCATAAAAAAAAATCCTGGATCCGCGCCTGTAAGGATATGCAACTTATACCACTGGAATTAATACGTAATAGCAGAGACTCTGTACGAAAAGCGCGTGAAGCATTTCACATAGACAACTGAGCAAAGACGTTAGAACCACTTGGAATCAACAGACGCGACGAAGTTCATTAACTTTCTCATCACTAGTCAGTTTAGTTTACCACCCGTCAAACCCTTCACCAATCATATTCATTATTTTTGTTATTCTTTAGTTTTTTCAAAACCATTTGTATAACGGTTTTACAGTTGTAATCATTTATAGTGCTAGCCCCTGAAGAAGCTTTGTTTTGCAAAGCGAAATATTGGGCACTATTATATTCCACGTTTATTTTATTTTTTTTGCTTCTGCTTCTGCTTTTATTTTTCTGCCTTAAGGATCAGTTTGCCGTTTCTTTTGTTTCACTAAGGGAATTAGTTAGACTAGTTAAGACCAGTTAAGCATTGACTGGACATGCTTAAAGACAACTGTCCCATTCCCATTTCGACGTTTTTCTTTTCCATTCCCAGTGAGCAAATCCCAGTCCCAGTGACTCAAATCCCATTTCCCAGGGCAAAAACACGCCAATCCAGTTCTCATTTTACCCCTTCAGGGACCCTCTTGAGATGATCTTACGGTATACCCAAAAATACGATGTCTAGCTTGTAACGTTGTTTTGTTTTTTGAAAATGGCAAAATTGTAATCTTAAAACACTTGAGAATACCATTTTGAAAGAATTTCACTAAATTTGCGGTAGGGTCGCAGCTCTTAGAAGCCTTTATTTTCATTGGCCTTGTAAAACACAGCCGCTATTGTTTTTAGGGTTAGGGTCCATTGTTGTGTTGTTTGTCCTATTGTTAGGTCTAAGGGTGGCAAGCCAATGGTGAGAGACCTTCTAAGAGCTGCGACATCACCCTAAATTTGCAGCACTAAACAATTTTCCCATAGCAACGGCCCTAGCAACTACGTTTGCATTAGTTTAATGCTCATAAAACGTGCTAAATAAACGCAATCAACCCCCCCCCCCCCCCCCCCCCCACCGACTATAATTGGTGTAACAAATTCACGGATTGAGAAACTTTAAACAAGGTATCTCTCTTGCGTTTTAGCCAAATTTTCTGAAATTTTCAGGAGCATCAAAGAATATAATTCTCTAGGAGGTAAATCTAAAAACTATTGTTATTTTTCACATTATTGCCCCCTTCCCCGAAAAAAATAGAAACAAAATAGAACACAAACCGCGGTGATAAACATATTGAACTTATTCATTTTTTATAAAACTTGACGTTTCGTATGCTACTACATACATTTTCAAAAGTGATCGTTACAGTGTTGAAAACTATACTTATATAGTAAATCAACTAAACTGCAGATACCGTGAACAATCTATTGCGTCACATTGGATCAAATACAAACAGTGATAAGCAACAGACCACTGCAAGGACCGATCAAACAATGTGGAAAGGCATTCTCTCGAAATGGCACTACGGTCGGCCAAACCTGACATGATCAGCGCTCAAAACTAGAAAGCAGACACAGACAGCTGTTTCGGGCTTGTTATGCCCTCGTCAGTGTGCCATAGCTAAAACATACTGAGAATCGGTAGCTTCACCTATCTCATATATGTCGCTTATCATTCCAGAAAGAGCTGTGATAGGGTAAATCGCACAATGGTCACGCCACAAACAACTGTGGCAAATGGCCAAAGGGCGATTCATCCTAACAACCGATACATGTCAGCGCCATGAGAGAGAGAATGCCTTTCCACATTGTTTGATCGGTCCTCCTTGCAGTGGTCTGTTGCTTATCACTGTTTGTATTTGATCCAATGTGACGCAATAGATTGTTCACGGTATTTGCGGTTTAGTTGACTTATATAGTATTGAAAAGGGACTGGGACCGAGATTAAGTACAAAACTTAACAGTTGATCTATAAAAAGAAACAGTTAATTAATAAAGCATCAGCTTCTCGCTACTGACGTTTGCATTAAAAGCTGGCTTCAGTTCTTGTATAAACAATGTTTCTTTGATTTTACAGTGGAAATCAGTTTTGCCCAGTTTTACGCATTATTTTCCCAGGTTTAGATCCTAGATGGACTATTTAGTTTATTTATGCACAAAGTAAAGTTGACTCCATTGGCATCCGACCATTTGGTGGAAAGTTACCTTATTCTTACTACATTTCGCTATTTTCGCGTTTTGGAAAAAAATCGCGAAAATTAATACTCGCGAAAAAAAGAGAGCGAAACTTAAAATCGCGAAATTTAATACCATATTATATAAGAAAATAACACATAAATTAGAAAGGTTGTGAGACACAGACTTGTTGGTAATTGTTCTGAATTAAAACTGTCACTTCTGTCCTTAAAATTCTTAAGAATCATTCCCTTCTGGTCTTGATTAACTGTTTTTTTTTTTTTGGGGGGGGGGGTGGGGGTGGGGTGCGAACGAGCGCTGAGTTAAACCGCGGACGTCTGAGGCGAGTCAAGAGAAGCGACCAAGGGTGTGGAAGTCAGGCTGGAAGGCGAAGGAGGGGGGAGGGGGGAGGGGCAGAGGAAAAAAACTAAAATGACGACCAAACACTAAATTTAGCACTCGACCGCCAAAAAAAAACCGAGTGCACTGCAGGCTGTCTTGATTTCGTCAAGTATTCTTCCTCCGATTCAATGTTATCTTCAGCCGCCTGTAGGTCAGTCAAAGCCTCTTTGGTACAGTCATCAAATGTTCCATTTGTAGGCTCCTTGTAGTTGGATTTAATTTGGCATTCAGATTTAATTTCTTCTTTATAGCTATTTTGTGAACATTCTTTTAAATTAAAGGAATGGCAAAATCGCGAAATTAAATACATTTTTGTTTACTTTTTTCCTGGAATCGCGAAAATTAATACTCGCGAAATACAGCTCCCAAATTTTCGCGAAATTAAGTACGCGCGAAAATTAGTAAGAATAAGATATTGTGCTTAACAAGCGGCCGTATTTCAACTTAACCCTATTCAGACTGGGGGGGGGGGGGCTTTTCGAACCCCCCCTCCAGTAAAATTGTGATAACTCTTACACCGAAATAGCTATGAGGCTGAAATTTTCTGACTTTTCCTAGAATTTATCTAGGGGCATTTTGGTATCCATAACATGTCAGTGTGATTAACCATGTTGCCATGGCAACCGGTTTTTGACACATAGGTTTTCAAAATATTAAAATATGGTGAATTTTTTATTTTAAGATCTTGTTCTTTGACTTATAGTGCATTTTCTTGTTAGAATAGTTTTTTCTTGGGACTAGTTCTTGAAAGACATCAAAAAATTTTAACATCAAATATTTGGGGGGAGGGGTAGGTAAATTTTTGCTCTCTTTTACTTATAGACAAACATTTTGTACTATTTATTAAATAACGCTTCTAAGTTCATTGTTTGGATAATAGACATTAGTTTGATACGTGTTTTATACATTCTGATCCTTTTCTCTTTTAGATATTTTTTAAATTTTAATTTAAACAAAAAAAAAAGAAAATCCAAGATGGCAGACAATAATTTCAAAATTATAGTTTTATCGCTTTTTATTGCCTTTTCTCGCTTTACAAGTGTATCCTTGTTTGTATTTATTATGTTTTAATATTAAATAGATGATTTTACAGTTATATTTGATATTTTAAGTATCTGGATGGAAAAATATCAAAGAAACGTCGGAAAAACAAAAAATGACGTCATTGTGACGTCATAATTGAGTGTGGCAGGTCAAAACTGGGTGTGAGGTTTCCTTGTATGGAGGTGAACATCGTGTGAAAATTTCATGGACCTAGCCTTACTGGTTCCAGAGATATGGAGGGGGGGGGGGTCCGAGGAGCCCCCCCCCCCCCAGTCACAGATTGCCTAAAAAAGCCCAGTCTGAATAGGGTTAAAGGCCCGTTTACACATGCGATTTTTGTCGCGCTCTCCAATGCAACTTTTGTCGCAAGTGTAAACTAGCGGCAATTCCCTGTGCGATTCGGGTGCGACATTTGCTAAATTAATAATAATAATATTATTATTATTATATTGTGATTTCCCAAAATCGCCGCCAATCGAACATGTTTGAAACCTCTGCGACATCGCGCGACAAATTGCACTGAAATCGCCGCCCGTTTACGCATGCGATTTGAAGATGCAACTTGCGCGCGACAAAAATTGCATCGACAAGCGCGACAAAAATTGCACAAAAAAATCGCCTGTGTAAACGGGCCTCAAGGGGCTAGTTAATAATTAACCGATGGAAAATTCGACCTTAAGGACGTTCGCGCTAATTGTTTATGCGTATCCTTACTGCGCACGCAATTCATGTCGCAACGCCATGCTACGTCATGCACGAGCGCGCACGCAAGAGAAGAAATCTAAGCACATGAAGGGCTGGTAGCTGTTGCGTTAACTTTGCTTAGATTTAACTTGCTTGGATGGTCGGTGACCCCCAATTTTTTTTGGATAGATAATTTTCTTTGCCAATTCTCGACAGATTGTGAAAAAATGAACAAAAAATCAATGTAGGAAGTTTAAATTTTTTCCATTTTTCTGCCCGCGCGACATCGAATCCTGGCAACTTGCGGCTGTCAGAGTTTGCAAATGCTGTCATTTACAGATTAGATTTCCTCTAGAGAATGTTACCAGTTGAATTAATTTGCTTGATAGACCCACTCATACAAAATTTGGCACAGAAAATTGCATTTCAGAGATTCATTAACAATGTGTTTAGACAAACAGACGTTGGGGCCATATCGAGTATTCGAAATTAGGGTCACCTTTCAGATATCTTATTACCGAAACGAAGTCGGTGACCCCCCATTTTTTTTGCATTTCTGACACGAGTAACTCATTGCCTAACTGCAGCAAAAGTTTTATAAAAAAATCAATGTTAGAAGATTTTCGCGCGAACGACCTTAAGTAGCAGATTTGGAATTCAGAGTACAAAACTATATATCAGGATGTTGGAATTTTCCCATAAAATTGTTTTGGTAAGACCACCTTAAAGGTGGTGTCCCAAAGTAGAGGTTCCATACTAAAACTGAAAGGAACGACAGAGCCGTGACCACCCTTGAAATGGGCGTCTTGACAGCTTCTGCTCGCTTCAGCGGAGGTCTCGTGATCAGTCGAAATTTTGCGCATATCTTTCCTTCGCGTTGCATTGTGGGATAGGTTTCCAATCCTCCCTTTGTTGGCGAGCTGATAGAAAAACAAGAAATTCAAAACGTGTCCCAATTTGTGGGAAAACGAGGGAAAGATTCTCAGTGTGTACTAAATGTTGTACTATCAGACCAGTTTTCTTCTCTCTTCTCTCTTCCAACAGGGTTGGACTGGACGAACATAACCGACAAACTGCAAGGCTGATCTGACTACGTAAAAAAGTAGACTTTGCGAGACACCAATACGACGCGTATCGTTACGTATCGTATCAATACGATACGTATCGTTTACAGCATTATCGTTTGCGGTCTTTTGCAGATTTGAGTTGTATTTGGACTGGACGGCCCATTGGAGCAAAACGCGAAGGAGAGGGGAGGGTCAGAATGTTGATTCGTATTTACGAGTTAGCTCACAGGAGCCTTTGATTCTCCACTGAGTTGGCTCACAGGAGCCTTTGATTCTCCACTGAGTTGTAACAATCTTTGTAAGCTTAGCAATATAGTAACACTTTACTTAGCTGTTGAAGTGCTACGCCCTGCGATAAAATACCGTTCACGAGTCCACAAAACAAACTCCTGAAACTTAATAACACCATTGCCTGTTGTGTCCATTTTATCAAACAGTTCCCTCAACTTCACATCGTGGAATGGTGCGTTTAACTTTTTCATTCCCCCAACAAAGTCCTCCTTACTGAGCCAGCCTCCATCGCGGTCTTTCGATAAAATCTTGAACAATTCGATTAAGCGAAGTCCCCGTGTGCGAACGAAGGCCAAGTAAACAGCAAAAATGTCGGGATTCTTGGTCTCATCTAACTTGCGCTCTCCTTTAATGCTGATATCCCAAGAACACGTGAAGTATGGCCTTCCGTCCAGTACAAGCTCAAGCTCACGAGCGCAATCTTTGTCAAACACGATATCGTCCAGTTGTAACTCTCTCAATGCGCTTGATGGATTCCTGTGAATTGCCCGTAGCAGAACACAGGCACCATAACTTTGGAATGGATTCCGTCCAGTTTTCAGAACTTCCAAACTTCTATTCGTCCTCAAGAACTTGGCAATGGAAGCGGCTCCTTTAATGGAGATGCAGTTGCTTCCGATGTCCAGATTTTTGAGGGTCTGGTTGATCGACAATGCTTCTTGAATGGTTGCAATGCCATCATCAAGGAGGCCATTCCAGGAAATATTCACTTCTCTTAGACGAGTGTTGGTTTTTAATCCCTCGGCTAAGGCACGAGCCCCCTCGACCCGAATGCTGTTCCAACTAACGTCCAACGTATCAAGAATTGTATTCCACTTGATAGCCGACCCAAGGAAGATCGCTCCTTTATCACCGATGTCGTTGTATGACAGATTCAAGTGTGTTAACGGGGCATCTAATCTTAGCGAATTGCAAAACATAACCAGACTCTTCCCTTGCAAGCTGCAATTGCTAATATTCAGTTCTTTTAGGGTGTCGTTCTGCAGAAGCATATCTCCAAGCTCATCGACACCTCCTTTACCGATCTGGTTGCCAGAGAGATCCACTTTGACAATGTAAATATTCCTCTTCAACATCTTTGCAATGGACATTATTCCCTTGTCTTTAATGCCATTGTCATGAAGCTGTAAGTTGATAACACTGGCGCATCCTTCCAAAGCCGAGCATACGGCTCTTGTTCCAGAGTCCCCGAGACCACAGTGATTAAGATCGACGATCTCGGTGGAGCACTGTTTCAGAAACCTTGATGAAGGCACATTTTCATTGTTCTTGCATGCGTGGAGATAAATTTCCTGAGTCGATTTTGTCAAAATCTCAACTCGGTCCTCAGCTTGTTCAAATTCTTGATCAACGCTTTCTTCTTCTAAGTCGGTGTCGAAAAACTCATCCTCTTCCATTGCTGTATCTGTATGAGTTAAACGACTGATCTCCACACGGAAAACTGTTTGTCGCAACGTGTGGTCCCGGGATACGAAACGTTTGGAATTTTGAATCTATGCTCCACTTTTATCGACTAGAATATAAGTCAATTTAAGTGCTAGGATTGAAGGAAATAGCGTTTTAACAATACCAAATCTAGAGAATTCACCAGGCCACTCTAGAATTGATCTCTGCACCTCTACGCCAGCCTATCAGACAAAATTTAAAAACGATCATTGACGAGTACTTCTCACCTTTGTAACAGAGTACAGCAATAATAAAACTTTGATCAGTATTTGGCTTAATTGCGTACTTAAGTTGACTTTCAAGGACGTACCGTTCTTCACGTTCACGAGGGATCCGTTCTGTAGTCTTTTGCGGCCTTTGCAGAAAAAGTATGCACTACACGGCAAGCGTGTTGAGAGCTCGCGCGGCCGACCATAAGTTGTGCGGTTCTATGCTTTGAAAATTCTTGCTGTTAATTTCTTAACAGTTGGTGATCCGCTTTGGCAACGTGTGGTCTTGTGAGAAAAAAAATTGTCTGTCGTTTGTTTCTTTGTACCAAATACTCCAATGAGAAGAAGAAGCATGCGAGTTACGATGGATCGACTGATATTCTATAACGTTCCAACCTTCTGCGGTCAAGGCCTTAAGAAATGTTTATTTCTTTTCAATTTAAAGAAATTTTGCAATAACAGTGATTAATCGCTTTACTACTGAAGTATTCATATTGTTATGGGACGCACCGTCAACAAAGAAAATCAATATTAATATGAGTTGTTACTAATCCAAACGGGCGGGAACGAAGGCTGCCTTAGATATCTATTAGCGTGCCACAATATCCATTTTCCTAACTATGGAACGTTATAGAGTCAGTTTGCATTGCTTGGAGATTTTCTTCCGCTTAAGGAATACACAGTATAAGTGTACTTGGTGTAGATTATGCTATAATTTGGTACCATGTGAAAACAAACGATTGTGTGGATAATTTTAGTCGATAAAACATTAATGCATCTATTCAACGGCGCGGTTTAGATGTATCCATACACAAATTAGAAAATAGTCATTTTCTTATGTTCTTTATACACTGTTATTTACTTCAAGCAGTTTGATACAGATTATGGCCTCACCATGTCTTTGAAAAAAAAGAATACGCTTTAACAATGACCACTAATTCATTTATCTTTATTCACAAATTATTTATATGTGGTAATAAGCGTAATAAAATAATAACAAGTCTCGAAACTTCAGAAGAAGGACAAGATACTAAATATTTATACAAAGAAATGCATATCTGAGTACAGCATAAATTGATAATTGTTTTAACATTTTTGTGATCTCCGAGTAAACTTATAGGAACTTTTTATCTCAAACATGTGCTGAAAGTGTTAGTAAAATCGAGTAAACAAGTTAACTAATCTTGACACCATGGCAATCACCGGGAAAGTGTGTTGCATGAAAAAAAAAAAAAAAAAAAAAAATCGGCAAATTACAAACTTACTAAACCCATTTCTGCTTTGCTAGTACAGATTAATCTTAAAATTTTACGGTTGACTTTGGTTCATATATATGTTATATATATTTCGGACAATATGTCAGCCCCGGCATCCCAGTAGCGGATTATGAGAGGAGGGAACTATCCCCCTCCCACCCTTCGTCAACACACTCCAACTAAGGTCCAAAACCTATCATGAGATATTACAGCTAATGAAAGACCCGATAGACAATATGGCATCCGGGGTGGGGTGGTTAACGACTCGGATGGTCTCCATTCACGAAATTTATTCGTGATGATGGAGTTTAAGAATTAACACAGATAATATGAAATAATATTGCCTTGTTTTATTTCATAAACTTTTATAGATATCTATATACATTTAGTACATTTGTCTGATGCTACGTCATTCATAATGTTTTTACTGATAATTTGAAAGTGCGATGAATTAAACAAAAAACCTTTTTACCTCTTCATAACATACATTTATAAACTAGATAATTTTCTGCTTGTACTTAGCTGTCGTAGCGCATGGATGCACAAAGTCGTATCCCACAATGCATAGGGCTCATCTTTCCCAGCTTGCCCACACAGTTTTAACGGACACCTCTAAAGGCCTCAATGCTGTGTTCACACTAGGGCGAAAAACGTTGTCCGATCACGAATGAAACATGTTTCACTGTAAAAAGTGTTCACATCAAGCGGCGTATTGCGAGAGTCATGATCGAAACACGTTTATTCTGAGCATGATTGAAACTATCACGAGGAAGTTTCGATCTGAGCCTGACGAAGCACGTTAGCGCAAATGTCGTCTCCTTATAAAACACTGCATCGCCCTTCGTTCCCGAAGAGCTTGACAAGTGAAACTCACAAAATCATGCAACAGCAAGTTCGAGCTATAATTGTTTCTGTTCATGTGTAATAATGAAGATTTTATGTGAGCTTATGCCTGCTTCGTAAAACAGTATAAGTCATAGAACCAGGCGTGAAACGTGTTTTGAAATTAACAACTAATGTGAACAATGAACCTGCAAACATGTTTACGGGAAACGTGTTTCATTGAAACATGTTTACTCTGAACATGTTTCTGTGCCGATGTGAACACAGCATAAAAGAGAAATAAATTTATTACTAGCAACGATAAACTCCAAGGAAAACATTGGGCTTTCCACACGTTGCAAACCCAAATGAAATATAATTTAGCTTAGAAACATACTTGCGTACAATTTGCTTACTGGAAACGGCGTTGTTTGGGTGGGGTTGCTAACGTAATAACATGTGTAATCAGCTTCTACGCTGCGAAGCAGCTGGCCCGAAAAAGTCTCCAAGATTGCAGCCTCACGGAAAATTCAGGGCGAAAAATCACACGTTCGTTTCGCGCTGAACCTCGCAGTCATCAGTGGTAGAAATGTCTATTCTCTGCAGCCGCCGAGTGTCGTCCTCGGTGGACGCTATTTCAGCACTGGAGTAAACTTTCTGCCACCATCGTGACCGGCTGAGTCGTTGCGCACGCTCTACATCATAATCCGCTGTCAAATTAGTCTCGGGCGCAACTGATCCGTTCCTCGTGTTCATCGTATTAGAGTCGTTCTTCTCGTCCAGTTGGGAACTGAATTTAACCGGGGGGACGGGAGGGACGGGCGTTATGGCTTCTAGGATGTCCGGATACCGGTCATCTGTGTCTTCAACTGGAGAACGTCTCAATGGAGAGCCGTAGGGAGAAAGTGAAATCATCACAGATTCGGGTTTGGCAATTGGCGGTGTTAACGATGGTTGCGACTCCTTTCGATCGGAAACCGTTGCAGGTTTAAAAACATCTGCTTCGAATACTTCCATTTCAAACCTCTCCTTGTCACAGACCTCAACAATCGCTTTCGATTTACTCTCCACTTTCTTTTGCACCTCAACCGATGAATTGCTTTGGGGGCCACCAGACAATTTCCTTTCTGCTATGACAGTTGCAGCAGCAGCACGGAATTTTTCAAAGCGCCTGGATATCTTCTTGCCAGGCCTTAGGGTCGCGCCCCGCTGATGCCCAAAAGGTCCTCCGCTTCCCGACGAATCCACTTCTAAGAAAGCTTTGTCATTTTGCGCTTCCTGCTCTTCAACCGTCGCCTGCTTCCGCAGAAGCCGTTTTTTCCGTTTCTCTTTACCAACATCATTCAGCGAGGAATTCACAGAGCTTTGGTCGTCATCAAAGCTCGGCGCTGGTGAAAACGAGACAGACTTTTTCGCCTTCATGCTGGCAGACCGCACAATTATGGGAGTGAGTTTCCCCTCTTCCTCTTGAGGCTTTGTCGACGGTTCTTCCGGAGCACTGGAAGAGCGTTCTCTTCCCATAGGAGGCGGCTGCAGCACCAGGGTTTTCTCTTCTTTCCTCTCGTCTTCCTCATCTAGTTCTCCTTCTTCATCCACTTCTTGTAACCCTGCTATAGGACGCTTCTGTTTGATGGCCGACAACTCGTCCAGAAAGCGAGTTGTGAGCACGTTACGGCAGCTGACTACTAGAGGCGGCCGCGATATCTTGTCCAGCACCTTCTGCTTTAGCGCACGCTCAACGGCACTGGTTTGACGAAGGTGAGCTACCTGTATGGGAACAGAAATTAAAAGACTTAATAGGTCACATACTGTATTTCCTCAAATTCGGTTGAATTTTAGACAATTTGTCGTTCTTAGGTTTAAACGTGGAGTACATTCAACCTTCTTTTGCCTTATGCACTACAGTGAAATACTACTACTACTACTACTACTACTACTACTACTACTACTACTACTACTACTACTACTACTACTACTGCTACTGCTACTGCTACTGCTACTGCTACTGCTACTGCTACTGCTACTGCTACTGCTACTGCTACTGCTACTGCTACTACTACTACTACTACTACTGCTACTGCTACTGCTACTGCTACTACTGCTACTACTACTACTACTACTACTACTACTGCTACTGCTACTGCTGCTGCTGCTGCTACTGCTACTGCTACTGCTACTGCTACTGCGACTGCTGCTGCTGCTGCTACTGCTACTGCTGCTGCTGCTGCTGCTACTACTACTACTACTACTAATAATAATAAGTGAAACTTCACTGTGTCTTTTCATGACGCTAAGAGTGGGCGTTGTTGTTTGGCACCATTCTGACAAAGGTGCAAACATGACACAAAATACAGTGTTTGTATGAAAGAAAAAACAAAAACGAAATAATTAGTTTGATAACCGTGACAGTGAATTTAGACACTGGTGGGGTTACCCTCTATAAATAAAGGTGACTGTCTACCTGTCTGTCTTTCTGATCCTGATGTGAAATAATTTCAGATATAAATAGGTATTATGCATGATGACGTCACTAGCTCAAAATTTACCACTAAGCCTCCTTTGAAAAGTTCACGTTGTTTTTGAGTGAGTATTCTTTTCAACTTTGCTTCTTTGAGAATACATTGATGAGATTGTCACAGGTTCACACTTCGAAAGCGAGGCTTGGGGTGAAATTAGCTAGTCTGACGTAAACATACATGTACATAAGGGCTATTGTAAACTGAAAACACCATGTCAACGATTTTACTGATCAAATTGGAGGAGTAAATGTGCTGCAATGCAATCCGCGTGGTAAGATTCCATAATTTCTCTGTTTAATCATGTCAAAGTCGGCAAAAAATTTCGCACACAAAATAAAGACTTCAAAACGATACTGCTCACTTTCAACATCAACTACAGACTTGACATGCGATCAATAAGATCTTTAGGTTGCATAATAAAGTGTATTATCGCTTGTCTCACGATCCAGTCACTTTAAACGTAGTATTCATCAGGCGATGAGGTTGACTATGTATTCCACATTTATTTCATTTTTCTGCCGTGAGGATCAGTTTGCTGTTTGGTTTGTTTCACTACGAATAAAAGGAAGACCCCGCCTTACATTAGTATTTATAGCAAGCAGCCTTTGACGATAGCAAACGTTACCTTTGTTCTAATGAGTGGCACAATTAACAAAAAAAGTGGCGTTCGATAAGACACACAGAAGTTCATGAAGTCCCAAAAACCAACATTACCTAGGGAAAAAAGACAAAAACATCGCTTTATTATTTGAAGATCTTTGCAAACATCATGGTTTGCATTTTGCAATATGAGAAATCCGACCGATAAACGAGCAGATAGCATTACGAAAAGGATAATTACGTCACTTCCAAACCCCCTCCCAACACCTGTTCGTCCGAGGGTTGAAGGTCCGGGGGAGGGGAATGGTATGCGCCCCGATCCAAACCCTTACCCATATATATCATTTTTGACAGAATATAAGCCTTTCACATACCTTCCATAGAAAATGGTACCCCTTTCACATACTTACAGTATAAACACTGCATCTTTTTTCTATACTTCAACTCATGAAATCCAGCCTGAAGAAGGTACTATCCCCCCCGGGGATAGTTTATAACCCCCCCCCCCCCCCCCCCCCCCCCCCACTGCTACCTTAAATAAAATCATTGGCTCACCAAATTAGATATGCCATCAGTAGAGGCAAGGTTGAAGGCTTTTCGCATCGATAAAGTTAACAACTCAATTGACAATTCTATATGATACTACAAGCCTGTAATAGGGAATAGGGCTTAAAGCTAACCAAAATTGCAACAGTTGTAAAATTTGAACTCAAGATAAAGAGAAAATCGTAAAATTTGTAGCTGCCTTCAAACCTGGACATCGAGAAAACAAACATGAAAATGTGGTATTAACAGAGTTGACAGGTACACAACAAAGCAATAGACAATATTCGTATTCTCGGTATTGAACTGGAACTAGCTTGCAATGGAGGCTCATGCGGGGGAATATCATTAAAAATATTTGCATGTGAAAAGAATGCCCCGCATGAGCCTCGTCTGCAAGCTAGTTCCAGTTCAATACCGAGAATACGAAAATCGTCTATTCAGAAGCTGTTTCGAGCTCCGACGAAGAGCTAACACTACCTCTTTTAATCCAAAAGAGCCTTTGCATGTGACGTCACGGCGGCCATATTGGTGTCCCAAAATAGTAATATGGCGGCCATATTGGTGTCCTAAACGAATGGGACTTTAGCTCTATACTTATTCAAACATTTCCTATTGTTTTTGCACTCCAATATGGCCGCCGGTCACGTAAGTGAAAATATTATATAGTACTATAAATACCCATTTCAAAGCAATCGGAGAACGTAGCGAGCCGAGCACGGTCTGGGAAGGACAAGGAGAGGGCGCCGCCCTCGTCCCCGTCCCGAGCGGCCAGTTTACTGAAAGGGACACTGTCCCGCCGAAAAAGCAAAATTTCGCTTAGCTTATTTCCATGTTATATCGCCAAATGCCACCAAATATACAACTAAATAATTGGATAAAAATATTCTTTGTAACAAAACAAAAGTAGTAGTCTGAAAATAAAGTCCAGGATTGCAACGATTGAAGTAGATTACAAAATAGAAATAATTAGTTAATGTTCTCAGTACCCCAACCCCCCTATCCAATGTTGGGATCTCAGCGAACAATTACGCACTAAACATGTCCCGTTATACACAACATTGTAACAGGGAGAGGGGAGAGAAAGAGAATAATAGTGAAAACTACTAATCTTTCCAACACTTTTGTCTATGATTGTAGGTACCCACAAAGGGGATCCTCACCAATACGGCTGTCTACCACTGTCTCCAAGGCTTGGTAAATCCGATACCATTCGGTAGCCAGACGGTCTTCAAAACAAACTATCAACACCTTGAGCCCTGCGAAATAATACGTAAAATACAAGTTATAGAGCAGTTTCAATTGAGTGTCGACAGTAACTTAGCGATTGCTTTGGTTTTGCATTGCTACGCCTTGTGATTGGGTAAAAAATCTCGCGCCACTTTCTCAATTACAAACAGTACCACAGGAAAGTACTGCTCAAAAGCTTTCATTTGAATGGTTACACTTTAGGATTTCATCCACAGACTCAAAAGTTAGAACCATCTTGCACAACATAATAAACAGTACCACAGGAAAGTACTGCTTAGTAGCTTTCACTTGAATGGTCACACTTTAGGATTTCATCCACAGACTCAAAAGTTAGAACCGCCTTGTACAACATAATAAACAGTACCACAGGAAAGTACTGCTCAGTAGCTTTCATATGGTCACACGTTAGAATTTCATTCATAGACTCAGAGGTTAAACCATCTTGTACAGCATAATAAACAGTACCACAGGAAAGTACCGCTCAGTAGCTTTCATATGGTCACACTTTAGAATTTCATTCATAGACTCAGAGGTTAAACCATCTTGTACCATCGAAACGCATTTCCTATAATGAAACTTAAGTATTTTTTAAAGCTTCCACCCCTCCAACCTTGAGGCTGATCTTTATTTTCAGGTTTCTATTGCTACATTTGTCTTTTGGCATTTCAAAGTGGTAACATAGATGACAGAGTTTCCAGACTGCTTCTTACCCAGATACGCCGCACAATACAAACTTTCAGGAATCTCCTCAAATGACGTCTTTCCCTCATGCGGTACAGCAAAGGTCAGGGATCGAGGTAGTTCCAAGTTGTCATCGGCAAAAGACAGCCGCATGGGGGCTGGGGCGGGTGTCTCAGGGTTCTTGGTAGTAGCAATTGTCAGGAAGCAGTTCAAAGCGAAGATGACGTCATCCAGCGAGGCTTTGGGTGCATCTAAAACGAAAGCACATCGTTATTACACGGCAAAGTCCTGCTGAAGTTAACTATTGGAATTGGCAGCGAGGAGAGGGGAGTGTCGGTGACCATTGAACACGCCAGATGTAATGGTCACCTGCCTTACCCATGGGGAGAGCGTTGGAGGGACGGGAGGGTGGGGAGTTAGACGCAGGGGATGGGGGCGGGGAAACAAAATGTCTAGGAGAGGGGATTGTTCAAACGTTTCGTATTCACGAGTTGGCTCATAGGAGCCTTTAAACAAACTTACCCGTGCGTCCTGACCCAAGCCTGATGCATGTTGGCAAGATCAAGCGTACAAAAATCTTCTCAGTCCTTGTAGGGCTGCCGAGATTTATCGTGTCTCCACAGAGTTCTTTCAGTGAGCACTCCTCCTTCAGCACGTGCATCAGTCGTGAAGCAAGCTTGATCACCGTATCCGCGAAGAACTGGGGCGGGGATAAAATTGGCGCGAAAGGCAGATTGGCGGCGACGGACACAGCTGCGGCTGCGCGCTCCTGAAGCACCAGGCTCATGCATATGTTAACCAGGGTCTAGGAGAGAACACGTGACATGAACAAACAAGATGCATTTAAAGTACAGTAGAAACCCGATAACTTGAACTGAAAACCGTTCCCCTTTGGATTTGCCTCACTCTAGGAATTTAATAATGCCCGATAACACGAACTCCCTAAAACTCGAACGTTTTGATAAGTCGAACTTAAGAATGGGTCCTATGGCGATCGCAAGAGACCTTTTTACCGATACGACAGCCATATTGAATTTGTTAACAATTAATTGCGGGCAAAATCAATATGGCTGCCATATCGATAAAAAGGTCTGCTGGCAGTGACATTTTACCTTCAAATAAGGAGAGTATGCTATGGATGACCTTTTACACAGAGTCAAGTAAATTCCTGCAAAGAAAGAAGAACAAATCAAGCATGACCAAGCTTTCAGGCCTTCTAAGTAGTATTACTTCACTAAACTCTCTGAGAAGACCTCTTTGGATGTCAGATATTTTTAACCAAGCTTTCCCTTCATTGTGTCATCCCGCCCATTCCACACACACACGCACGCACGCACACACACACAAAAAAAAAAACAGTAGAAACTCTCGTAACAACACCTTCCCATAACGGCCATCTTCCAATAACGGTCATGTCTTCAAGGGCACCCAACGATGAATGTTTAGGAAAATGCTTGCAATGGCGTTGCACAGTTTTTCAATATAATTTTAGTGCCTTTAAAGGAAAGGAAAGCTTTTCGTACCCTCTGAAACGGTGATATATTTTAGATGACTAAGGCCTTCTGAACAAGTTTCCGCCCAAAAGATTCGATGGGTGCTCTTGATGTTTTCTTGCCCCGATCTCGTATTTATTCACTCAAATTCTTTATGAATATGAATATATGAAAATCATATATGTGAACTGCGGATAAACATGAGTACACTGTGAGGATCAAAAATTTCACTCAAATCATTTAATTGATGACCTCCCCAAATCGGCCACCTCTCTACAACGGCCATGTTTTCTTGTCCCGCCTTCTCATTCACTCACTCAAATCCTCAATTGATAACCTCCCCATAACGGCCACTTCCCTACAACAGCCATGTTTTCTTGTCCCGACTTCTCATTCACTCACTCAAATGCTCCAATTGATAACCTCCCCATAACGGCCACCTCTCTACAACAGCCATGTTTTCTTGTCCCGCCTTCTCATTCACTCACTCAAATCCTTTAATTGATAACCTCCCCATAACGGCCACCTTTCTACAACGGCGTTGTTTCCTGTCCCTATTCGTTAAAATTTCGCTAAAATTTAATAGTAATTTGAAATAAGGCGTAACAAAAAGTAAATTATTCTTTTCGATCAAACGAATTGCATTTTTATGATTACTATGGTAAAGGCTTTTAAATAACAGAATATTACAAAAAGTGAAAAGAACCAAAATGCTTGGTCGTTCTTAAGGGAGACAGCCTCTTGAACACGCAAATCATGTTCAAAGAGGAAGGCAATTGTCAACATTTTCAATGAACTTATCAACATTCACCTTTGAGGTAAACTTCCAGAGCTTTCCAATCAATACATCTCTGCGAAAAAAGTGTCAAAATGAAATAAATATTAAACTAGTAAGATTTGTTGTCAATAGCTTAACATCACGATTTCATGGCTGACTCTTGCTAAGAATAAGTTTACGATTTAGGTCTCAAGCGCGAGCGGGGAGGCGGAGACGGGGAGGCGGAGACGGAGGGATGGGGGAGGTGTGGTTGGTGGGTTGGTATAACCCAACCTCCACTTCCCGTCGCCAAACGTTTAATCTGTGGATGAAATCATACAGGATGACAATTGAAATGAAAGCATCTGAGCAGTACTTGTCTGTGGTACTGTTTGTTCTGTTGTAAAAGGTGGTTCTGATTTTTAAGTGTGCCCATTAAAATGAAATCTATTGAGCAGTACTTTCCTGTGGTGCTGTTTATTACGCTGTACAAGGTGGTTCTAACTTTTGAGTCTGTGTATGAAATCCTAAAGTGTGACCATTCAAATGAAAGCTATTGAGCAGTACTTTCCTGTGGTACTGTTTATTATGCTGTACAAGGTGTTTCTAACTTTTGAGTCTGTGGATGAAATCCTAAAGTGTGACCATTCAAATGAAAGCTTTTGAGCAGTACTTTCCTGTGGTACTGTTTATTATGCTGTACAAAGTGGTTCTAACTTTTGAGTCTGTGTATGAAATCCTAAAGTGTGACCATTCAAATGAAAGCTATTGAGCAGTACTTTCCTGTTTTGCTGTTCATTATGCTGCAGTTGTTCTAAGCCACTACTGGGCGTGAAAGGTGCAAGATTGCTCATATCCAGGGACTGACTATTGTTCTCACCATTAAATCAGGTTTGTTGACGAGTTTCTCGAACACTTTGTTCACTCTTTTGAGGATGAGCAACATGGAGGTTTCCAAGGCTTCCGGGGATCCCTTTAGAAGAGGAAGCGCGTCCGTCATGTACCTGAAAAAGAGAGATGAAAATGAAATATGGCATACAACAAGATTTCTTTGTTTCCAAATTTACAGGGGACTTCTCGAGCAAAGTGGCACGCAACAGCTGCAGTTTCATCTTGTTTTGTGCTGAACAGTACTTTCCTGTGGTACTGTTTATTATGCTGTACAAGGTGGTTTTAACTTTTGAGTCCGTGGATGAAATCCTAAAGTGTGACCATTCAAATGAAAGCTATTGAGCAGTACTTTCCTGTGGTACTGTTTATTATGCTGTACAAGGTGGTTCTAACTTTTGAGTCTGTGGATGAAATCCTAATGTGTGACCATTCAAATGAAAGCTACTGAGTAGTACTTTCCTGTGGTACTGTTTATTATGCTGTACAAGGTGGTTCTAACTTTTGAGTCTGTGGATGAAATCCTAAAGTGTGACCATTCAAATGAAAGCTACTGAGCAGTACTTTCCTGTGGTACTGTTTATTATGCTGTACAAGGTGGTTCTAACTTTTGAGTCTGTGGATGAAATCCTAAAGTGTGACCATTCAAATGAAAGCTATCGAGCAGAACTTTCCTGTGGTACTGTTTATTATACTAGTTGGTTCGTATCAGGAGTGCGTAAATACCGTACAAAGCACTGCCCATGCTGAAATTTGTTTATTTTATACATACCGAGATTTGTGATTGGACGAAACGCTTTTTACGTGTGAGAAAGTCGTTTTGCCATTCTGATTGGCTGCGAACTCCAACGGGGTTTTCACACGCCAAATTTCAATAGAAAATCTCAATAAGTATGAAATAAAAGGTGGTTATAACTTTTGAGTCTGTGGATGAAATCCTAAAGTGTGACCATTCAAATGAAAGCTATTGAGCAGTACGTTCCTGTGGTGCTGTTTATTATGCTGTACAAGGTATTTCTAACTTTTGAGTCAGTGGATGAAATCCTAAAGTGTGACCATTCAAATGAAAGCTACTGAGCAGTACTTTCCTGTGGTGCTGTTTATTATGCTGTACAAGGTGGTTCTAACTTTTGAGTCTGTGGATGAAATCTTAAAGTGTGACCATTCAAATGAAAGCTACTGAACAGTACTTTCCTGTGGTGTTGTTTATTATGCTGCATGAGGTATTTTGACGTGCATAGACACAAACTCTTACCAAGTAAGACAGTTAATATAACAATATGACGACTTGAGAAAAAATGAAACGCAAGAAGTGTCAGCGAAAATTGGTTTCGAAAATAACTTTTGTTATAATTATAAGTCACATTATAAACTCAAAAGTTAGAACCAGCCCGTGCAGCATATTAGGAAAAGTACTACTCAAAAGCTTTCATCTGAATGGTCACACTTTAGGATTACATCCAATGACTCAAAAGTTAGAACCACCTTGTACAGCATAATAAACAGTACCACGGGAAAGTACTGCTCAAAAGTTTTCATTTGAATGGTCACACTTTAGGATTTCATCCACCGACTCAAAAACACCACCTTAACATCTAATTACAGTTGATCTTACCTCTTTACTCCGAGACATGCTAGAGTCACGTGATCATACACCGCCAGTTTCAACAAGGAGTAAACAATCTGAGCGAGGGTCTGGGGCGGAAAGAAAAGGTAAGTCACGTTGCTAATAGCCCTTATGAATGTTTAGGTCAGACTAGCTAATTTCACACCCCAAGCCTAGTAGTTTTCGATTTGTAAACCTGTGACGTACTATATCAAAAACGAGGAATAGTGTTTTATCGAAAAAGTACCTTGAAAAACTCGGAAAATCGATCTTAAAGGCCCACCTTCACTCAAAAGACGTTGCGGTCGTTTGATTTTGTTTTGAAATGTTGCCGGCGTGATCTGATTGGTTGCACGCATTCAAGCGTGAATATCGTATTACATGAAATTTAGTACAGAAGGTGATCACAGCGCGCACAGCATTTTGGGTGAAGGTGGGGCTCTAATTAGCATAGATTTTCACGATTTAATTCCTTCGTTTTCTCTGTATTTAATCGTATTTCTTGACATTGCAGCATGGCAATGTTATTTGCAATTTTCCTTTGGGAATTCGTACTAATTATATGCTCGTTTTCACGAGGTTCACCCATTGACGCCACCAATTACAAGCTCACTTCCCTCCCGCCCCCCACTCCCTAATATTCAATCAATCAATCAATCAATCAATCAATCAATCAATCAATCAATCAATCAATCAATCAATCAATCAATCAATCAATCAATCAATCAATCAATCATTCAATCAATTTATACCTTTATGTAGCTCTTCCTTAAAGGCCCATGATCACCCAATCTGCTTTGCGCGCTTGTGTTTTTGTTTTGAAACGGTTCAATTGTTTAATGTAGCGTTATGATTGGCTGGCAGGTCGATTTTTCGATTTTCCGTCTGTGCGAAAATCAGCCATGGCGCGCAAAGCAGATTGGGTGAACATGGGCCTTTAACCTCCAGGGAAGTTATAGGTGGTTTTCACGTTACCTCACGGCGGCCATGTTGGTGCACACCTACAAAAGAATTTTAATGAACTTCTTTTGTTGTGTGCACCAACATGGCCGCCATGGCCTTTGTCATTTGAGTCCCACAGGACTAAAGGTCACGTGAGTGAAAACCATCTATTGACTAACACGCACTTGGTTTGGAGAACATGTTTCCGGGCATCGTCCGGTTTTTCGCGTCCGGCTTGTAGTCGCTTTGGTTATTATATTTACTAGTTTTGTTTTATGCAGTGTTAATGATACTTATTGTAAAATGAAAAATTTTTTTTGGATTCGCATGAAATTAATAAAGCTTGTATGGCTGGTCGGCCTCTCCCTATTCGCCGTTCCAAGGTTGCGCGGGAGATTGGGTCAAGTTACGTGTCGCAAAGCATCATAGGGCTGTTTTGGGGGACGCCATTTGCTTGAATTTCTCGTAACTTTGTGTTTTGGTTGTTGTAAAATGGGTAAATTTAACTGTTGTGTGCCAGGATGCACAAACAACTGGAGGAACTCGCCAGATATAAAGTGTCACACGTTGCCGAGTGATGCTAAAGCGATGCGTTTGTATAAAAAACTCATACGTAACGAAAATTTGAAGGTGGATGCACAAAACACTAGAATTTGTGGAGATCACTTCCCTGGGGGAGAATGACTGTGCAGAACTCAACTTCCTTCGATATTTCCTTGGACTGTGACTCCTCAAAAGCGACGAGTTATAAAGAAGCGTCCCCCAAAACAGCCCTATGATGCTTTGCGACACCTAACTTGACCCAATCTCCCGCGCAAACTCGGAACGGCGAATACAGTTGTATTCATTTAGCATGTCATAGACATGTATTCTATTCTGCTGAACGTAGTAAAAGAGAACAGAATGATCAGTTTCATCACGTATCCAAACACTTGAAGTCGCTAAAAAAAACGAGGCACAACTCGGCTGTGCCTTGTTTTTTCAACTCAGTATCTCGAAATGCCTGATATATTACATCTTACATTAACACTTATGTTATCCAGAAGTTCAGGAACAGTGTGCCGGGGTGGCAATGCCTCCTCAAGTTCCTGTAGTCGCAGTGCACAGATCCTGATATAGTCTGACACCAGTATCAAAAGCGCATCTCTTGGCTTCCTGTACTCATCTAACGCTTGCATCACCTCGTCCTTCTCCTCCTGAGCCCGCAATCTCTCCAGAAAAGGACGCCCTTTCCCTGAAAAACACGCGCAATGTTATGTCAAGAGTTTCACATCGTTCAAACGTGAACAGTCTGCGCTAAAATTATGTAAACAAAGTGCAATCGAACCTCCAAGTGCGAGGACTTTACGTAAGCGACCACTAAAATCTTAAGTTATCATAAAATGGCCATAAGTTTCGCGGCTTTGTACTTCGAGTATCTGAGCAAAAGCTAGAAACTGTTAGCCACTAGTTTTATCGGCATAAACGTCGGTTTGTCACTGCATCTATTGATTTCTAGTAAACCTGAGGTAGGTAATTCACAGTTTTTAAGGCAACGCAAATCGGAAGTGCCACTGGCTTTCCACAGTGTTTTAGCTATATGGTCAGCGGTTGGTCGCCTTTTGTTAACGGTACTTTATATATGATAATTATTATGAACCGTGTTTGTTAGTTTACTTCTTGTTGCAGTAGCAGCAAGCTTATAAACATCTGTGTAAACACAGTAACCGTCTCGGCTACAACATTAAAGGATATCTTACAGAAATATAGTGACCGAGGAACCCAAAGAGCTTGGGCGTTCAACATCTGGCTAATCATCATAACACAACATACCAACCAAAATTCGAAGCAACACAAGATATCGTTGCCAAGCGCGCGAAAACACATAGCCGCTGCTAAGCGCGTGAAAACACACAGCCGCTGCCAAGCGCGTGAAAACACACAGCTGCTGCCAAGCGCGCGAAAACACACAGCCGCTGCCAAGCGCGTGAAAACACACAGCCGCTGCCAAGCGGGCGAAAACACACAGCCGCTGCCAAGCGCGTGAAAACACACAGCCGCTGCTAAGCGCGTGAAAACACACAGCCGCTGCCAAGCGCGCGAAAACACACAGCCACTGCCAAGCGCGCGAAAACACACAGCCGCTGCTAAGCGCGTGAAAACACACAGCCGCTGCCAAGCGCGGGAAAACACACAGCCGCTGCCGAGCGCGCGAAAACACACAGCCGCTGCCAAGCGCCAGAAAATATGCACCCAGTGCCAAGCGCGCGAAAACACACAGCTTGTGCTAAGCGCGGCAAAATATTTTGCCAAATCGGGAAACATGTAAATATAACCCTTAACTCCCAGAATCAATTATGGAGACATGTAATGTATTTCTAACTTTTAAGTCGGTCGAGGAAATCCTATTGTGGTACCATTCGAATGAAACCTCTTTGGCAGTACTTCTGCGCGGTACCATTTGTTTTTCAATATTTTGGGATTTTCTTGAATTTTGATTTATGGCACTCTTGGGAGTGAAACGGTTAAAAAGCGTTAAAAATGTTTTACTGCGACAGTAAGAGCAGAGTCGCGTAAAGCAGATCAACACGGTTTGATGTATTATCTAATTCCCTGAATCGATGTGAAGAGGATTGATATGTTGACAACGTAAAGAGTGCGACTGGCAAATTTTCGTCGCAGCCTGTTAAATTTATCACCGGAATGTTTTGTTTTCAGACATAACAGAAATGTGAGTTGTAAAACAAGAGATTTATACCAGCGAAAGCTACTTTAATGCACATGAAATATCGGCGCGTTTCGCTCAAAAATATTTTTTCGATTCGCAATAGAAGAAATATTATTATCAGCAATTTAATATGAAAGGCTACTTAAGAGAAAACCAACAAAGGAAAAATATAATAGAAAATATTTGAAGTTGTAAAACTGGTCTACAAAAACACGTGCATGCAAGACAAATGTTCGTCGGTTGTGTCAGAGGATTTGTATGCAAGTAATCTTAGAAGCCTGCGATAAAGAGATGATACAGAGATTAAATATAAGCCATGTTATAAAAAGCGAAGACTTTTTTGCGGCGTTTCTCGATTAAGTGCTAAGGCAGAAATTTGATTGGTGTTTTGAAATTCCTCTTGTGAAAAACTGAACAACAGGAAAGCCTTCTCAAAAGCTTTAATTTGGATGATCATACTTCAGGATTTCATCTGCATACTCAAAAATACGAGGGTAGTTATTATCGTTTATTTTAAAGTGATATGGAATTTAACAGCTCTGTCGGTTTGGAAGCGTGAGTTTTCAGATAATGAAGTTCGATTTAACAAGAATGAAAGATAATCACATTTGGAAAATTATTCATTATAATGCTATTATGCTACGTCTTTTCGTGATCCGATGATTATCAAACGCTACACGGAATATAAATATTTGATAAACATATACGAGCAATATTTTTGTTTAAAATTGACGTACTGCACACAATATTTTTTTTTCAGTCAAGGCCTGCTAGCCATATCAGACACGTTGAAACAGCAAAAACACGCTGCGAGACAAAAAAAATACATCTATATATCGGGCTGGTCTTTGCCCTCGTATACTTTTCTTAGACGACAAAATACTTCACATTGCCTCTGGCCACCTACAAATGCCGCTTATAATCCCTGGGCCCTACGTTGTAAGGATTTTTTCGGGCATTAAAGGGAGGGTTTCACGGTTTGGCGCATGTGCAAGCTATGACGTAATCCATTTAATTTCATTGTTTAGACCAATCGGAAGCGAGTAGATAACTTCGGCGGGAAATTTGCCCGTGAAAATGTCGCGGTCAGTCAGCTGAATGAATGGATGATTATGCATACCCATGTGGGCCATGAAAGCCACCAGAGCGTAGAATAAATCCTTCCGGTCAAAGGTTTTATTCAGTGTTGACTTTGTCGGTGTTTTTCGTTGAAATTCTCTGTAAATTTTGGTCATCCTTACCTTTGTTTGGACTAATTATAGTGTGTGAAGTAAATGTAAGTGTTTTTTTTAATCGATAAAATGGGTAAGAAAGCGAATAAAGCATTTTAATCTGTGCACATGCGCCGAACCGTGAAACCATCCCTTTAATGCTGGTTATTTGCCGGCGTTTGTGGCACACGACGATGGCCGAGCTGCTCTATCGCTAGCAGTTTCACCTGAGTTCTTGGGCCAGCTTTTATGTGCCTCGATGAGGTATTTTAACCTCTTCAAGCAAAGAGATGCACGTCGCGGGAAGGTCTTGATCTTAAGCTTCTCTCCGAGCAGCCTTTTTGAAAATGGAATAAATTTTCTTTGAGCGGGAAGAATCTTTACAAATTATAATGTACAACTGGTTCTCACCCAGGTTCCACTCGGTTCGTTGGAAAACAGAACAGAAATTGGGACATCGTCAATATCCGTTCGGTTGCTCCATTTTGTGTTCCGTTGTGTTACGATGTTTTGAATTCTGTTCTTTTGGTTCAATTTCAGTTCTGATTCCCTAAATTTTATTGTTGTTTCAATTTTAGTTGTACTGTCTTGAGAAAAGAATTTGATGTAAAGTAATAAAATATACAGGTTCTACATAACAGAATTTGAAACAGGATTTTGGCGGAGATGACCCCTCATATTTTGAGAAGATGTAATGTTTGTAATGCTCATCATGTCACGCGCACCTTTCGCACACAGGTCGGATGCTCTAATCACTTTCGAGTCGCCACCAAAGTCTCCACCGGTGGTACACCCTCCCCCGAGCTTCGCGAGGTTCTGCAAGACACGTATTTCTAGTACACAGTCTGTTGATGATCAGTCTCATCCCTACGCGACCAGAACGAAAAGGATTATGGGGAGAAATAAATTCACATTCAACAACTGCACATTATCAAAGTACGGAACGTCCTTAACGGAATATGTATCGAAGCGACTCTTGTTGTCTTTGCGTAACACGCGAAGACAAACGTGAGTTTTGTTCTCCATTGTAAACGCGATAGAGAATAATTAATCATGCATTTTAATTCACCCATACTCCCTTTAGGGGTGGCGAATGGTACCTTCAAAATCGTGGGTCTCGGAAAATTTCGGTCCGGTCTCGAAATCTCGGCAATTTTTGTTTTAAGTCTCTAAGTCTCGTTTGGCTGGTGCTTTTTCTGTCTCAGAGTTTCGGATTTTTTTCCTCGAGGTCTCGGAGTCTCGGATACTTTTGTCAAGCATTCTCGTTCTTCATCCTTGATCGAAATTATAACATGAACAAACTTTGAAAGAAAAAAACCCTTTGCAACCTATTAACACTGAACACGATTTAAAGAATCTGACCCACCCAGTTTGCATTGCGCGCCTACGTTGGTTCATCCGCCATTCTGTAGATGAGAAATTCACTGGTGCAAGAGGTGATATGCTTGCCCAAATATGGAATAGGCATTAACAAAACCGCGTGATCCACCAGATAAATCACTATCCAGTGGATAACACAATTGATTTTGTTAATGCCTATCCACTTGATAGTGATTTATCCGGTGGATAGCGCTATCCACCTTTTGAACAACGTTTTGATTATGGCCTGGCCATAATCATTAAAACACAACATATCAGCCGGGAAGTGTCCCTTTAAGCAAATATTAATGACAAACGTTTTAATCATAACAAGACCACAGGACACCCAATAATCAATAATAATGATTTGAGTTTGAACGGTACTCAACCGATGACAATAAACAAAAAAACGGAAAAGATCAAAGTGAATTACATTATTTATGAACAAACTCGGTGACAATTTTTCTTTTTAATTTTGCACAAAAATAAGTTTGCAATTTCAGACATTATTTCTGCATTACGTTTAAAACTATTGTTTCATAAATTTTAGGGAATTAAAATTTCTTGTGTTAATTACAATGAGATTTGAGAATATACCGCGTAATATTATTGATGGCCTTTTAATCTCTGATTAAAGATCTAAATATATATACCACCGATTGCTGATAATATAATAAAGCACAGTTAATAAATATATCTATTATATACACATGGCTAGGATTAAACACTGCTTTCATTCGAATGGCCACTCTTTAAGATTTGAGGTACACAATCAAAAGTTAGAACCACCTTGTATAGCATAATAAACAGCACCACAGGAAAGTACTGCTCAATAGCTTTCATTTGAATGGTCACACTTTAGGATTTTATCCACAGATTCAAAAGTTAGAACCACATTGTACACCATAACAAACAGTACCACATGAAAGTACTGCTCAGTAGCTTTCATTTGAAAGGTCACACTTTAGGATTTCATCCACAGACCCAAAAGTTAGAACCACCTTGTACAGCATAATAAACAGCACCACAGGAAAGTACTGCTCGGTAGCTTTCATTTGAATGGTCACACTTTAGGATTTCATCCACAGACTCAAAAGTTAGAACCACCTTGTACAGCATAATAAACAGCACCACAGGAAAGTACTGCTCAGTAGCTTTCATTTGAATGGTCACACTTTAGGATTTCATCCACAGACTCAAAAGTTAGAACCACCTTGTACAGCATAATAAACAGTATCACAGGAAAGTACTGCTCAATAGCTTTCATTTGAATGGTCACACTTTAGGATTTCATCCACAGACTCAAACGTTAGAATCACCTTGTACAGCATAATAAACAGTACCACAGGAAAGTACTGCTCAGTAGCTTTCATTTGAATGGTCACACTTTAGGATTTCATCCACAGACTCAAACGTTAGAATCACCTTGTACAGCATAATAAACAGCACCACAGGAAAGTACTGCTCAGTAGCTTTCATTTGAATGGTCACACTTTAGGATTTCATCCACAGACTCAAAAGTTAGAACCACCTTGTACAGCATAATAAACAGCACCACAGGAAAGTACTGCTCGGTAGCTTTCATTTGAATGGTCACACTTTAGGATTTCATCCACAGACTCAAAAGTTAGAACCACCTTGTATAGCATAATAAACAGTACCACAGGAAAGTACTGCTCGGTAGCTTTCATTTGAATGGTCACACTTTAGGATTTCATCCACAGACTCAAAAGTTAGAACCACCTTGTATAGCATAATAAACAGCACCACAGGAAAGTACTGCTCAGTAGCTTTCATTTGAATGGTCACACTTTAGGATTTCATCCACAGACTCAAAAGTTAGAACCACCTTGTACAGCATAATAAACAGCACCACAGGAAAGTACTGCTCGGTAGCTTTCATTTGAATGGTCACACTTTAGGATTTCATCCACAGACTCAAAAGTTAGAACCACCTTGTACAGCATAATAAACAGTACCACAGGAAAGTACTGCTCGGTAGCTTTCATTTGAATGGTCACACTTTAGGATTTCATCCACAAACTCAAAAGTTAGAACCACCTTGTATAGCATAATAAATAAACACCACATGAAAGTGCTACTCAATAGCTTTCTTTGAAAAGGGCACATTTAATATCTGCAGTCATAGACATTTGAACCATCTTATGCAACACAATAAAAAGTACCAAAGAAAAGTATTTCAAAATAGCTGTCTTTGGAATGGCCACACTTGAGAATTTCATACAGAGACTGAAAAGCTAGAGGCAAAATACAGGGCTCCAGATTTGACCTTTATTGTTCGAGAAATAGTCCATAATAAGCCATTGCATAATAAGCAAAAAAAAAATGCTCACAATTAGACAGAATGCTCTTAGCTGTAGACGTCTTTTTAAGAACTTTTAACCCAATTAAATCAAGATTGAGCACTAAATGATCTTTATACGAGTATTTGCTAAGGGATTAACAAAAACAAACTGAAACCAATATCAAGTGAAAAAGCAGCGAACGACGTCTGTAAAAAGTCATCAATTTAATTTAAGAGCGTAAATGGAACCTCGAGACGATGAAATATCGGCGTAGAACAACAATATAAGTAAATGAAATAACATTAACTTATCAGGCTTAAACAGAGCTGTATATTTGGAAATTTGCCACCAGAAAATTAAGGATAACTCTTGAATGCGAAAATAATAGTTCTGTTGCACGTCAAGTCAAGACTGAGGACCGATTAACCGGAGGTTTACATATACATCAAAATCTAAAAATATCGGACGCTTTTAATTTCGGACAAAAACTTATGATAAAAACTCTTGATTTGAGAAACGCAAAAATAACCTTATCTGTTATATAAGACATGCTCTCAAATCCATGAAATAGAATCTCTAAAATCATGTTAAAATTGAGTGAAAAAAAAAATGCGCGGATTAAAAACAAAATGTTAAAAAATAAACAATCAGAAACGCCCAGCAATGACTTATTTTAAAAAGATTTTGCCTCAGGCTTTAGAGTTGAAAACCACCAGCGACGTTGAACTCACTTTTAAGAACTTCCAAGTTCAATCATTAAGCTGATCTCACATTTCATTGTAAGAAATACCTGGGAAATACAAAACTTCAACAATTGAATGTCGCACTTTAGGATTTCATCCACAGATTCAAACGTTAGAACCACCTTGTACAGCATAATAAACAGTACCACAGGAAAGTACTGCTCAATAGCTTTCATTTGAATGATCACATTTTAGGATTTCATCCACAGACTCAAAAGTTAGATCGACCTTGTAAATCATAATAAACAGTACCACAGGAAAGTACTGCTCAGTAGCTTTTATTTGAATGGTCACACTTTAGGATTTCATCCACGGACTCAATAGAACCACCTTATACAGCATAATAAACAGAACCACAGGAAAGTACTGCTCAATAGCTTTCATTTGAATGGTCACACTTTAGAATTTAATACACAGACTCAAAAGTTAGAACCACGTTATACAGCATAATAAACAGTACCACAGGAAAGTACTGTTCAGTAACTTTCATTTGAATGGTTACACTTTAGGATTTCATCCACAGACTCAAAAGTTAGAACCGCCTTGTATAGCATAATAAACAGCACATTTAAATTATCACAGTTTAGGATTTAATACAGACTCAATAGAACCGCCTTGTACAGCATAATAAACAGCACCAAAGAAGTACGATATATTCAGTACTTTCCAATTGAATGTCAAACTTAAGGATTTTGTCAACAAACTCAAAACGCATAATTTGACTTAAAAAGTGAAAAGATAATATCATAAAAACACAGCTTCAATTGGAACTTTATAAAACCGATATCGGCCACCGGTGAGTTCTGTATTGGCCAGAGACAAGTATGGAGACATGTTGTGTAGTTCTAACTTTTGAGTCTGTGGACGAAATCCTATGATGTGACCATTCAAATGAAACCTCTTCGGCAATACTTTTGGATGGTACCATTTGTTTTTCGATATTTGTAAAACAAAATTTTGAATTTTTCTGGACTTTTGATTTTTGGCACTCTTGTAATCTTCAGTGATATTGACAAGGGCATGTGAAGCAATGAGAGAGTAATAGTCACTTGGCAACTCAAACACAAAAGAAAGCGGATATTTAGATAATCAATTTCTTGCTGGTCAGCATTAACAAAAGGAATATCTGATTCCTAGAATCTTATTGGGAACGAGAGCTTCCTGTCAACAGTTTTTAATCATTCACCATCTTAAGTGTCATTCGAAAACGAACGAGTTAACAAATTCTCTACAATTTCAAGTCTTGGAGAGGTGATTGAACAAACAGCACCCGAGGCGAAAAAAGTACTGCTCAGTAGCTTTCAATTGAATGGTCACACTTAAGGATTTCATAAACAGACTCAAACGTTAGAACCACCACGTGCAGCATAATAAACAGTACCACAGGAAAGTACTGTTTAGTAGCTTTAAATTGAATGGTCACACTTAAGGATTTCATCAACAGACTCAAACCACTTTGTACAGTATAATAAACAGTACTACAGGAAAGTACTGCTCAATAGCTTTCACTTGAATGGTCACACTGTAGGATTTCATACACAGACTCAAAAGTTAGAACCACCTTGTACAGCGTAATAAACAGTACCACAGGAAAGTACTGCTCAGTAGCTTTCATTTGAATGGTCACACTGTAGGATTTCATACACAGACTCAAAAGTTAGAGCCACCTTGTACAGCGTAATCAACAGTACCACAAGAAAGTACCGCTCAGTAGCCTTCACTTCAAGGTCAGCATTGCATCCACGGATTCAAAAGTATTGATAAGCAGACCGAACTGTTTGTAAAGCGTAATAAAGAGTTCTTTACAGAGAGAGTTCTTTACAGAAACAGTTTTTTTTTTGGTTGCATTCTCGTGGTGCTGTTTATTATGATCTAGAATTTGATGGTTTTAACGTTTTCAGTCTGTGGATGATATTCCAAAGTATCATTATTCTCAGGAAAACAAGTTTGCAGTTCTTTTCTGTGTTGATATACAATGTGGTTCAACATTTTGATACCATAGATAGAGGAAATCCTTAATCTTTTCACCAGTACTTTCCTGCTGTTTGTATTTCAATACTGTAATACGAAAACTAAAAATTGGTTTTCCTTTCCAATTATGAACTTGAGTACTTAGCGAAATTGTGAAAGTGTCAAAAACATGCAAACAAAGCACGTGAAATAGTGTTGTCGCCCGCATTGTTGGGATAGTCCACATGCCTTAATTGCATGTCACTTCACAAGTAACCCGCTTACAAGTGTATTACCCTTTTGACTCCTAATAGTGGTCAAGTTCCTAATTGGAAAAAAAGTTCTAAAATGCGTTTTGTAAAATTCTGAAAATCTGGTAGCATTATTAAAAAGTACTGTTCTGCAGCTTTCATTTGAATGGTCACACTGCAGGATTTTATCCGCAGACTCAAAAGTTAGAGATGCATCACTTGACGGAAGGCCAAACTGATAGTATAAGGGGCGATAGACGTTGCGTTAGGCAGACAATAGTCTTGGGTTATTAGACTTGGAGAAGACGGACGCTCTCGAGACATACTAACCTTAAAAATGACAAATTTGTCAGCGAAAACCGGATGCTCTCTGGTCATCGAATCACTGAATGCTTGAATGAATATAGACTTAAAGAACACGCGGCGGTGTTTAAGTTGTAGTGACAATACCGGCCAAAGAAAAAGCGGATAGAATGAATTAGCAGTGAGATTTGCATAAGCACTGAAAGAAAGCTGCCGGATTTCCGCGATCATCAACGCTGGATGTTCTCGCATTAAGAGCCCCTTCACTTGAGCGGAGGGTTTAAAAGCTCCCGGGAAAGCTATTACTGCTATTAACCGTAACAGGCTCATACGCCGCTTCGTGCTAATGGAACCGCATCTTAGCACCATGTTCATCGAGGGGTTCATCGTAATGAGCTGTATTGTGTTTCTTTATTGCATGATACAGAGCTTTGTAAACAGTATAATGAATTATCCACCCGGGCCTACCGCTTTACCAATCGTCGGAAATCTGTACAACCTGGGAACTGTCCCTCTGGCCAACCTGACGAAGCTTAGCCAGAAATACGGCAGCATCTTTCAAATCTTCTTGGGAAGCCAGCGAGCTGTTGTTGTGAGCGATATCAACACGGCCAGAGCGGCTCTCTTGAAAAGCGTGAACGATTTTGCTGGCAGACCTAGCGTGCATTCAGGGGATATATTCTCGCACAATGGCCATGCAATCTCGTTTGGCAATTTCTCGCCCGCGTGGAGAATGCAGAGAAAGATCGCACATGGAGCACTGAAGCTTTATAGCGCGGGAATGGACAAACTGGAGAAAGTGATTCTACGAGAGATCCAAGAAGTCTTCCAACAGTTTGACACAAGAGGAGGAGAACTGCAGAACCCGCACGAAAGCATTAGTTTAGGCGTTCTAAATGTCATCTGTTCGTTGACGCTTGGTTCTCGGTACAGTGCGACCGATCCAGAGTTTCGAACTGTAGTGGAAGTTAACGACACATTCGCAGAAACTCTTGGACTCGGGAATCTGGTCGACATTTTTCCCGCATTGAAACACGTTCCGTTCGACTCGGAAAACATCCGACGTTTGAAGAGCGCCGTGAAAGAGAGAGACAAGATCCTTGTTCGAAAGTACAAGGAGCAGCTCGAGACGTATGAAGCGGGAAAAATCAGGGGCTTCACTGACGCGCTGATAAAAGTGATGAAGGATGCTGAGGACGATGACCACCAGCTCAAGTCGCTAATATCAGAAGATCACGTGCTTATGAGCATGGCGGATATGTTTGCTGCAGGATCAGAAACTCTGACTTCAACGCTGCTATGGGTGATCCTCCTTTTCAACAACTATCCAGAAGTCCAGGCCAAGGTGCACCGCGAGCTGGATGAAGTGATTGGGCCCAAGCGTCTTCCAAGTCTTAAAGACAAGAAGAGTCTGCCCTACTTAGAAGCAACCCTCGCTGAGGTCCTCCGTTTGAGGCCTGTCGCTCCGCTGGGGGTACCCCACAAGGCACTGGTGGACACTACGCTGAATGGGTACAATATCCCGAAGGACACCACACTGATATTCAATTTATGGGCCATACATCATGATGCGAAGTACTGGGAGAACCCCGCCAAGTTTGACCCCGAGAGGTTCCTAGACAAAAACGGTAACGTGGTGAATCCAGCCACGATGAGCTACCTTCCTTTCTCCGCTGGAAGGCGCGTGTGCCTAGGCGAGCTGCTGGCTAAAGCCGCAGTATTCCTGTTCGTTGCCCAGTTATTGCATCAGTTCAAGATCGAGATTCCATCCGGCTGCCCCCTCCCCTCCCTAGAGGGGGACATTGGCATGGGACTCAAACCCAAGCCTTACAAGGTGTGTATCAAGAGGCGATATTGAACAAATGCGGACTTGTGTGAGTTGAATAACTTTGAAAACACGACGCGGATCCCTAGTCAAACAGCCCTTATGCATATAACCACCAAAAAAATTCACCACCAAGCCTCGTTTGTACGAAATTTCTTGCAGGACCACCGTCACGAAAATAACGCATTGACTAATTTTTTCAAGTTCGTCGGTGAAGCAAATGGGTGGTTTTTATAGTGTTTTATCAAAGCCATCCGTGCACATTTCTTTCCCAAAGCACCTGATTTACGCAAGGAAGGGTCCATATTATATTTTCGTCCAGTTATTTTTATTGAAGTTTTTTCAACTTGCGGCAACTTTAAGAAGTTGTTTTTGAGCGGGTATTCTTTTCAACTTTGCTCCTTTAAGAATACATTGATGAGGCTGTCACAGGTTTACACTTCGAAAGCGAGGCTTGGGGTAACATTAGCTATTCTGACGTATACATGCATAAGGGCTATTGCTAAATAGATGATGAAACGCTTTTACAACAAAGAAACGGTAAATACATTGTCATATACGTTCATTGACTTTGAGAACATTAAGAAGTTCCTTATAATTATTCCATTTGTAGAATAGAACGAAAAGGTTTTAATTTACTATTTTGCAAGGGCAGATGACCTTGAGCTCAGCTAAAACCTGCCGGTTATGTTTAAAACAAAGGAGGGGTCAACCCTTTCACTCTCAGAGTCAACTATGGAAACCTGTAATGTAGTTCTAACTTTTGAGTCTGTGGATGAAATCCTATGGTGTGACCATTCAAATGAAACCTCTTCAGCAGTACTTTTGCATGGTACCATTTGTTCTAACTTTTGAGTCTGTGGATGAAATCCAATGGTGTGACCATTCAAATGAAACCTCTTCAGCAGTACTTTTGCATTGTACCATTTGTTCTAACTTTTGAGTCTGTGGATGAAATCCTATGGTGTGACCATTCAAATGAAACCTCTTCAACAGTACTTTTGCATGGTACCATTTGTTCTAACTTTTGAGTCTGTGGATGAAATCCAATGGTGTGACCATTCAAATGAAACCTCTTCAGCAGTACTTTTGCATGGTTCCATTTGTTTTTTAATATTTTACAAAATGAAATTTTGGATTTTTCTTGAATTTGGACACTCATAGAAGTTCGGGTAAACATGACGAAGGTCCTTAGTTCAAATGCTAAATAGAAAGAAATACTTTGTATTATTTTAGAGCGGTTTTCAATTGAGTGTCGAAAGTAATTTCGCAATTGCTTTGGTTTTGCATTGCAACGCTTCGTGATTGGCTAAAAAAACCCGCGCCACTTTCTCAACCAATCAGAAGTAAAACCAAAACCAATCGTGACAGACTCACACGTGTTTTCCCGCTCTTGGCGCCGGCTTCATGTATTTGCTTCGAGTTCTGATTGGTTCATTGGATTGTCTGTGTGTGTTGTGATTGGCCTGTTAATTACTTTGTTTACGGTTTTACGACACTTGACTGAGAACCGTTCTATCTCCAAGGTGCGGGATTGCAGAAAATTGGAAAATACTAATTTGCATCTCATTGAATAAGAATAGAGCTCATTGTCTCAATGCCTCGTTCTAAAAAGAATTGAAAAGAATAGAACCAATTTTCCGTAATCCTGCACTTCACTCCGTTCTATACTGGATAGGCAAATGACATTCGTAATCTGCACGTGTAACTCAAGTAATGACATACAGTACAACATAATTTCCAATAAGCGGAACGTGGCGATAAATGGTTGAAACAAAACATAAAAAAGATTGATAAGCGTCAAGCGTTGCAATCGAAAAACTCAATGAAATTTTCTCTGCAAAAATGCATCACGTGCACACAGCTAATGCTTGCAAAGAATACTTATAAGAAGATGAAGATAAAGTAGATACTAATGGATTTAATGTAAATTTAAGAGGTAATCCTAAAAAAATATATAGCGAAAGCCAGTATGGTATAAGCATACAAATATATTACGAAAATATAAGCTAAAAAGAATTAAGGCATTGATCACCGAGTTAACACTGTTGTAGATTGATAAAAGTTGCTATATTTTCCCAACTTAAACCCTCGATAGGAAAATTACATCTCAGCTGGAAAAACACGAAGTGATCATTGTTTTAATAGGTCCGCAATGTGTACTTGTGTGTCCTGCTATCACGACAGACATTGCAAGTGCGACAAGAAGACCAGTAAAAGGATGATGTACAACAACAACGTGCAATATCTTGACCAAGAGAACACATTATGTGTATTTAAATGCAAAACGTCTGCGTGAATGAATGAAATTTTAATGTACGACCATTCAAATAAAAGCTACCGAGCAGTACTTTCCTGTGGTACTGTTTATTATGCTGTACAGGGTGGTTCTAACTTTTGAGTCTGTGGATGAAATCCTAAAGTGTGACCACTCAAATGAAAGCTACTGAGCAGTACTTTCCTGTGGTACTATTTATTATGCCGTACAAGCTGGTTCTAGCTTTTGAGTCTGTGGATGAAATCCTGAAGTGTGACCATTCAATTAAAAGCTACTGAGCAGTACTTTCCTGTGGTACTGTTTATTATGCTGTACAAGGTGGTTCTAACTTTTGAGCCTGTGGATGAAATCCTAAAGTGTGGCCATTCAAATGAAAGCTATTGAGCAGAACTTTCCTGCAGTACTGTTTGTTTAGCTGTATCAGTTGATTCGGTTTTTATTTATCTATTCATTCATTCGTTCATTCATTCATTTATTTATCCAGGAAGTTAAAAGACGGGCATCGACGTTTGCACGCGACAAACGGAAATATAAATACATTTTCAACAGTTTAAAAGCCCAATCTTTTTAATTACACAAAAATAAAAGGAATCAAGTTTTGCCCGCGAACAGCCGAAAATGTAAATCGCCTCTAAACCCGGAAAGAGAAACTCGACCTAAAAAAAGGATTGGATTTATGGAAGAAAGCGGGCGGAAATGTACTTAGGCTCTAAACACACAAGAAAGCGGGTTAAGAGCTTAACCCTTTCACTACCAGAGTCAATTATGGAGACACGTAGTGTAGTTCTAACTTTTGAGTCTGTGGACGAAATCCTATGGTGTGACCATTCAAATGAAACCTCTTTGAAAGTACTTTTGCATGGTACCATTTTCGTTGCAATATTTTACAAAATGAAATTTTGGATTTTTCTTGAATTTTGATTTTGGCATTCTTGGGAGTTTAACGGTGAAGGAGAGATAACAAGCTATAGGAAGGGAATCTACTGCATGTTGCACGGGAGCTGGCGGAAGTGTAACTCGCCTTTAAGGCCCCATCGATACTAATCCGTTTACGTTTAAAAACGCATACGTTTTCAACACGTTTTGGTCATGCATTCACAATAAAACGAAAAAAAAAATAAAAACAGAGAATTTCGAAAACGCTACCCAAAGTGGAGCCAAAGTAGGTTTTTGCGTCACGTAACGTCACGTCGCGTCAAGTTTTCGAAAACGATTTTGCACGTAATAGATTTTGATCAGGTGATGTCGATCCCAGTCCACACCCGCATAAAAAAAATTATCCGTCTTCAAACGAAAGTTCCATTATTATGTATAGAAATTTAACTATCACCGTCAAAATGCTACCTAATTTTTGCATCAAATCCCGTTCGAAGCCTCGCAATTCCCTTTTACAGGATTTAATGCTGCGAAAATCATTTTTAATCGCAACTTTTGTACAGTTTTAAAAATTAATTCAACTGGTTTCTATACAATCACCAAATATCTATTTCCAACAGTCTGTTTGAGAGTACCTGTTCATAGAGCGCCACCAAAAACAGGCCAACCAATCTTTATTACAGTAAAGGTAAAGTCGATCGTGTACGAGTCACAGGTAACCCACATGAGCCACAGGCAACCCACACGGCTGAAGCTTAACCCGGTTTCTGTAGCATGAAGCAACTAGGAATATTGATACTGCCCCCACCCCCCCCGGATGGAATGCTAGTCCATCGCAAGGTTACATGCCCCCAACATTCTGTCGCCGGTACCCATTAATTTATACACCAGGATAGCGAATTAATGGTGAGCGAAGATTCTAGATTTTAACAGACAAATTTAAATACAGAAAATGAGCAAGACAAGACCCAATATAATTCAGTACCGGATAAAGGAGAGAGGTGCATCTCCTCTCCCCCCAAAAAAAACAACAACAACAACAACAAAACTGAACCTGTTTTGCAAAGAAAATTTAGCAAGAAAAGCCGATATTTTCTTTCAATTCTGAAACATTTTCATTTCAGGCCCCTCTTTATAAGCAAGTCCAGTTTCCCCTTTATCAACCAAATGCAACCGCAGTAGTAACAGCCAACTCTGACCAAAGGTGACTCTCATCCTCACGAGCTGAATAAAGAAACCTCTGAGAGATGAGAACAAGCAAAACCTAATTCTTTAACCTTTTCACTCACAAAGCCAATAGACCAATTTCGATATATTAAAATTCATACTTGGCTCCGAGGCTTGGGGGAATAAATTAAAAGAAATGAATAATTCAACGCTGAATCTCAATCTTTTGTTTTATATTGAAATTGGTCTTTTATCAAGACATGTCGTGTAGTCTAACTTTTGAGTCTGTTGATAAAATCCTATGGTGTGACCATTCAAATGAAACCTCTTCAGCAGTACTTTTGCATGGTACCATTTGTTTTAACTTTTGAGTCTGTTGATAAAATCCTATGGTGTGACCATTCAAATGAAACCTCTTCGGCAGCACTTTTGCATGGTACCACTTGTTTTTCAATATTTTACAAACTTAACTTTGGGATTTTTTCAGTTGAATTTTGATATTTGGCACTCTTGGGTGTTAAAGGGTTAAGGGGCACTTAAAGGAGCTATGTCGCCATTTTTAGTGTTTCTATAAAAAGCCCAACAAACATATTGATATCAGTGGAAACTGCAAAATAATGGTCCAGTTTGGTTTAAAAATAATTCTACAAGTGCTCTTAGAGTAAAAATGTGTCTTGGGCTGCAGATGGCCAGGATGGAAATGGATTACAACTTGAAAAAAATTGGCTTCAAGTTTAACGCCTTGTGTTTTAGAAAATTCACCAAAATTCTGATTATGGTTTATTTACTTTTCGAAAATTCACTTGATATCTTCCTGTTAGTGTTCTGTAATTATTTCGTGTATGACAAAGGTAGTTAGCTTTAATAGGCCTTTATCACGCCCCGCCATTTTGTATAAAAACAAAAGATTTTTCAGCCCGCCCAACCTCGTTTTCAACTTTTTCACTGCGAGGCTGGGCGGGCAAAAACAAAGCATTTTATTCTCCGGGGAGTCAACATGGCCGCCGCGCGATAAACGCCCATTCAGGGCAGTTTTGACCCAAAACGTCAAAATCCCTATCGCATAGTTCCTTTAACCCTTTAAGCCCTAATATCAAAATTTAAATTCTCATTTCTAGTCCTATACATTTCCTATAGAAGTAGTGGGGAGAAATTGTTTGGATATTAAGAGAACTCATCTTGTGTGATCATGTCCTTAATTCTCTTGACCTTTTTGATTGATAAGGCATTGATATTACAAGGAGAAATTTGATGCTGATCACTCTTAAGGCTTAAAGGGTTAACGATGGATAAAACGATTTTTCCACTTTGTCTTTCAGCATCAGTAGATTGTTGAATAATGAAGCTTCCTTCACGCGCGTGGCCAAAACTCCGGGTTTTAATGGATATAACTCCTGCTATTGCGTGACTATAACTCTAGGTATCTCTTGGAGTTGCGGAAACTAGTTAAAATGGTTAGCTGTTCCGTTGTGTCGTTTGTATTGTTTATTGTGTTTTTAAGCTTCTGTTTCGTGATTTGGTGATCACAACATCCCCAAAATCAAGAAACTGCCATAACTCCGAAGAAACGCGGAAATTGCGAAAAACAATTCTCTCAACTTTGCCAATCTTTGTACCTCTCTATCTACTCTTCCGAAAAAATAAAAATAATTTTAAACTCCTGGCTGATTATACAGCAGCAACTTCCATTTCATGCCATTTGAGGTGCAGATAACTTTTCGTTTGAAAGAATTTGAGGTCACACTTCAAAAATATTTGGCTCTTTGTAAATAACACACACAGCATGACCGTGCAATTGAAAAAAGAGAAAGAAATCTTTGAATGAAATCCAATGAAAATATTATTGAAATCAAGTTAAATATATCCACAAGAAAAACAAACATAGAATTTTAACAAAAGCCATACTTGTATCCAAACAGAACATAACGGTATTAATTTGGATTTTCTTATAATCTAGACTTCAGGTTACCGAGGTCAAACAGATGTGCAAGGGTACAGTTTCACCGAATGCCATGATTCCAAATTATTTCAAAGCAAAGTTTTGTAAACCTTGTGCACTGTATGACTGTATCGTTAACATTTGGTAACTTTTTCAAAATCAAATCAACCGTACTCAGGGCTCGAGACATTTTTAGGCTGCATTAACAGTTTCATTTCAAACTATACTGCAGTATCTCGGTGTTCTCCTCAGCCCTTTCAAGCCAGGCGGCCCCCCTGGCTTGATTTTCGAAAAATTGAAACCCCTCAGGCTTAAAAAAGATTCCACCATGCTTGAAGATATTTCGGACTTTAGCAAAAGGCCATACTCACACGACCATTTGATGCAAGTCAGAATACCCCCTGGCGTTCCCAAAATCCTGGGGAAACCCTGTTAATCTGTAGCCAAAGTTGCTTTTGGAGATACAAAACCCACTTGCTAAACCTGAACTTTTGCTAACTAGCTTATGGTTTTTACCGTTAGCCTTTTTACCTTGCTGTATCTTATTCTTAAGTTGCTTGCCTTGTAGTTCCATTGGAGATGGGGGGTGGGGGGGGGGGGGGGGGGGGGGTAATTTTTTGTGGGAGTGGGGGTGTTCGTACCGTACCATTACCCATTTCTGACCCAATCCTTAAAAGTTTCCTCCTTTTCAAGCAAAAATGGCAAAATCTACACCACTTTCCAAATAGAAGGCAGATAAACCAAACTGGCTCAAATACCATTCCTTTGGGGGAGAACATACCACTATAGCTTATGCAGGGAAGTACCTCCGCCCTTCTTCCTTACCCTAACCTAAGCCCTAACCCTACCCTCCTCCCTGGGTGCACAAAGACCGCATTGCGCGAGAGAGTAGAATTGTCTGTTAGCGTGATGGACAATGGCCGCGGCCGCACTTGGTGAGTTAACTGGGTTATTTTTTAGTAACCCTGTTAAAATAACCCGGTTAAAATAACTCGGTGAAAAGGTGTTTGTAATGAAATAACCGAGTTTATTTTTCTGAGCGGCCGTACTTCAGAAGGTTGAACTTTGAACGTGAGAGATCATGTTATCATTTGCTAGCGAGAGCTGCACAAAACAATACGATTAATGAGCGAAAACAATGCCTCTGCACGTGCATTTTACATATTGTTATTCCCTGCAAAACAACATCGTCAAATGATCAAATTATAGGTTTTGTGGAGAACATAAACACACGACGGTTTTCCTTTATCTATTTGAAATTGAAAGTCGTCCCTACGAAGGTCTACGAATTCAACAGGAAGCCAAAAATTACCGCGTAAGCGATGATGATTGACAGATCGGGAAGGTTAATCTGCACTAAACTACCTAGCGAGGTGGTTTGAATAAACCTAACCCGGTTAAAAAAATCTAAAAATACGCGGCCGCATCAGGAATTTTGTTAAACCAGTTAATTTTAATTAATTAGTTAATTGCAAATAATAAAGTGCGGCCGCAGCCAATGGAAGTGAGTAAAACTCGGCAAACTGAGAGCCAAGGGCATACTGTAAACTGTGATTGAACTGGACTGGCTGGACTAGACTGGACTGGACTAGTAAAACGAGGATTAGTAAAATAAGGACCAGTAAAATGGGGACTAGTGAAACGCGGACTAGTAAAACGAGGACTAGAGAAACGCGGACTAGTAAAACGAGGACTTGTAAAACGTGTACTAGTAAAACAAAACGCGTTTTGATCAGTTTTCAACGAAAAGAAGCTCATTATTTTGAGAAAGATGAAAAGATAGTTACATAAACTAATTATTTTATTCATTAAATGAAATCCCACTAAATAAAACGATAAACGTCTCGGACGTTTGTCCGTGGTGAAGGCTTGAACAAGCCGTCCTCAGAGTTACGCAATACTGTACATTTATGCACTACCAAACTACATTTTTATTCTTGGCCGCTACGCCCAAGTACTAAATCGGCCGCCATATTTATATTTGCATTCGGTGTATACGTTTATTTTTAGGGGTATACATTTAAGTTTGTTTTGAAGGATTTTAGTGTTGACTGGATAATCCTTTTAAAAGGCGCGTGTAACGGACTGGAGGTCAGTCAACTGAGCTGTCTTTAACGATTCCCTGTGGTTTATCCACTTTTAGAATTAGCCAAGGTATATTTTACAGAAAGGTCAGAGCGTCCACATGGACGACTGTTTGTCTGTACAGGAAATGTCAGTAACGAAAATTACAACTCGCGCCTTCAGCGGGCGTCATCTGTTTTGATATCACTTTAAAAACTGAGCCAAACGACAAACTGGCACCAAAGGAGACCCAAAAATAATATTGTAGTTCTCTTTAACCCTTTCACACCCAGAATCAATTATGGAGACATGTAATGTAGTTCTAACTTTTGAGTCTGTTGACGAAATCCTATGATGTGACCATTCAAATAAAACCTCTTCAGCAGTACTTTTGCATGGTACCATTTGTTTTTCGATTTTTTACAAAATGAAATTTGGGATTTTTCTTGAATGTTGATTTAAGATTACTCTACACGTGCACTGAAACTATAAATAACTGTGTTTGGCTACGCGTTATACGGATGCCTACAATGGAAATTGCTGCAACTTGAAATAACAAAAAGGCTTGTTCACGTTTTCCCCCTTGTGTCTTAAATATTCACTAAAGTTGGTAATGGTCTGTTCCCAATTCGAAAATTCACTTGATGTCCTCCTCTTTGTGTTCTAGGAGTATTTCGTGTACGAGAAAAAGTTAATTAAAAAAACATACAAATCTCCCCTCTTGAAAAACTGACTGAACGTGCAATTTTGTTTATAATCGCACGTGCAATTTTGTTTATAATTCAGCAAACAAAACACATCTTTGTAAATCTTTGTAAAAACACATCTTAACAGGATGTGATAAGGGATTAACTAGGCTACTTCCGATATATTAAAATTCAACATGATAGCGAGACCTAGAAATCATGGGCTACTAGAAATCATGGGCTGAATTTTAATGCATCGAAAGAAGCCCATTGAATCAGCTTTATTTTTTAGTGGTATTTTATTTTATAAGATACTGAAAAACAAATGGTACCATGCAAAAGTACTGCTAAAGAGGTTTCATTTGAATGGTCACACCATAAGATTTCATCCACATACTCAAAAGTTAGAACAAATGGTACCATGCAAAAGTACTGCTCAGTAGCTTCATTTGAATGGTCACACCATAATATTTCATCCACAGACTCAAAAGTTAGAACTAGACTACATGTCTCCATAATTGACTCTTGGAGTGAAGGGGTTTAAAAGCAGGAGTACTAAAGCCCCAAGGCATGCAAACTATCCCTTAAATTTCCATCCACACCCTGCTACCTGAGTAAAGTACGCTAAAAAACTACTTTAGTTGACGGCCAAAAATGTAGCTCCCCTTCGTGTGCCACCTCGGCCGAGTCCAAGTTACGTTACTTGGGTCGTAACGCAACCCTTACAACACTCATTGCGTGACGTCCCAAAGAGTGACTGCCTTAGAGGTAAATTCGTACTTACCCAACTCCCCTTCGTCTGCATTACTGGGCGCGTCCACACTGCTAAAGCTTCCTCGGCCGAGCATAAGCGATGTTGTGGAAGCTAGGTCAGGAAAAATTCCGGATTTATCAGAAAAGGACTTGTAGCTCTGAAAGTGAACAAACGACCTGAAAAAAATGTAAGAAAATGGAATTAAAGTTACAACTTTCATTCTTGAGGCCTGAAATGTTGTTCTAACGTTTGTTCGAGTTTGTGGATGAAATCCAACAGTGTGACCACTCAAATGAAAGCTACTGAGCAGTACTTTCCTGTGGTACTGTTTATTGTGCTGTACAAGGTGGTTCTAACTTTTGAGTCTGTGGATGAAATCCAACAGTGTGACCACTCAAATGAAAGCTACTGAGCAGTACTTTCCTGTGGTACTGTTTATTGTGCTGTACAAGGTGGTTATAACTTTTGAGTCTGTGGATGAAATCCTAAAGTGTAAACATTCAAATGAAAGCTATTAAGTAGTACTTTTCTATGGTACTGTTTATTATATTGTACAAAGTCTAGAGGTGGTAAACATTTCCCTCAAATTTAAAAAGTCAATCTTAATAAAGTTCAGTCGGATATAGCATCACTCTTTTTAATTAAACATGTTTCATGTTTCAGACGCTTTAAATCTAAAAAAAAAAACGTTGTTACAAAAGGTGAGGGATTTTTTTTGCTGCAAAATGCATAACGCAATGCTTTCACAATACTCGTATCTCGTATTGTGTTCTTCATGGGCAAGAAACTTTACAGTGTTTTTCTTTACCGAGGACCCTGGGGGTGTGTAAGCGTCAATAAAACTGCTTTTGCTTTCCCGCGCTTGGCACTAGTTATATGTTTTCCCGCGCTTGGCACCAGTTATATGTTTTCCCGCGCTTGGCACCGGTTACATAGTTTTCCCGCGCTTGGCACCGGTTACATGTTTTCCCACGCTTGGCACCGGTTACATGTTTTCCCGCGCTTGGCACCGGTTGCATGTTTCCCCGCGCTTGACACCGGTTACATGTTTCCCCACGTTTGTTTGGCACCAGTTGCATGCATTCCCGCGTTTGTTTGGCACCAGTTGCATGCTTTCCAGCATTTGTTTGGCACCAGTTGCATGCTTCCCGCGTTTGGCATCAGTTGCATGTTTTCCGCGTTTGGTAACAGTTGCATGTTTTCCCGCGTTTGGCACCAGTTGCATGCTTTCCCGCGTTTGTTTTGCACCACCTGCATGCTTTCCCGCGTTTGGCATCAGTTGCATGTTTTCCCGCGTTTGGTAGTAGTTTCACGTTTCCCGCGTTTGGAACCAGTTGCATGTTTTCCCGCGCTTAGTACCGGTTGCATGTTTTGTGTTTGTTTAATTTGTCATATGTGATTACTTTGGTATTGTTCACGACAGGCTAGTTTTCTCACCTGGTGAGGACCTCTGAACTCTTCACAAGGACGTTAATAGAGGTGACAAGGGAGGAGAGAGCCGTCAGTTCTGCTTTGAGTTTATCGTCATTATCAGATGAACTGCTCTCTTTTTTAAGGTAAGCAAGATAGTGAGGCAAGATGGCTGATAGGACGACCTGCAAAAGAAACGTGTGGCTTTTAATGCATAACAAACAAACAGATGCTTTCCTAGGTTATTCAATGAACATCCAATGAGCAGCAACCTCTACCAGATTTAAACTTAAGGCAAAACCATTCTCATAAAATATTGGGTAATTAACTGATAACTTACAACTCAAATGAACTACTTATTACGTTGTACAAGGTGTTTCAAATCCTGAAGTGTGACCATTCAAATGAAAGCTATTGAGCAGTACTCTGCTGTGGTACTGTTTGTTATGCTGTACAAGGTGCAAGTTCTTTTAAGTCTGTGGATGAAGAGTATTCAAATGAAAGCTACCGAGCAGTACTTTTTTGTTTTAGCGGTTTGAGAGTATGATTATTCAAATGAAAGTAACAGAACAGTACTTTCAAATGGTGCTGTTCGTATTTACAAAGTACATTTTGGAACTTTGGTCCCTCTTAATAGTGAAATAAAAAAATAAAAAAAACCTTTATGTTGCTATGCTGATTATAAAGAGTAAAACATACCACCATCTGTACGGCTCTTTTAGACTCAGGTGCAAAGTTCACTACAGTCACACACAAACGGACTGCCGTGTCAATTTGACTCACACCGGGAGGGTCAGTAGAAGTTTCGTAGCAAGAGTCCTGAAACAAATAAAAACTTACGTGAGCAAAGTTAGAAATAGTAGATGGATCTTTGATTTACCGGGAAAGTAAAGTAGTAAATGGTCGCTTTGGTTATGCGTTCTGAGAGCATTGCAAATAATCAAAACATAACGTGTGAAACGCGTACTATGCCAAAGCCAATCGTGAGTGTCTTACCCCTAATTTTCCGCGCTTGGCACCGGTTGCCCTTTTTCCCGCGCTAGTGCGATCTCCCGCACTTGGTTTTAGTGCAATAGTTTCCCGCGCTTCGCACTAGTCCGGTTCCTGCGCTTGCCATTGATAGCACATTTTCCCGCGCTTGGCACAAGATGCATGTTTTCTCGCGCTTGGCACAAGTTGCATGTTTTCCTGCGCTTATCGCCCGTTGCATCTTTTCTCAACTCTTTTTCCCGCACTTAACACCAGTTATCGGTTTAACGTAAAATGTAACTGTGTTCACGCCGTTCCTCGTTTGATTACAATTATCAGAAGGTATTCTGTGAAGACTTTCGTCAAACGACAAGTGTTTCAGAAAGTATCAAACAGTTTCCTTACCGTGGGTTTAAGCGGTTTCTCAGCTCGTACCAGGTCTAACACTTCAAGACTGTCAGGAGAGAGCCTGTCTAATGAAGCCAGCAACGTAAACAGACAGTTGGGAGGAATCTGGGTACGAAAAAACTCGTGTTACTAAACAAATGATTCAAATCAAAATTCCTTTGAAGAAACTGGAGAAAATGAAAGCAAAATAGCGGAGGGGTATGGATACCCTCCCTCCCCCCTTCCCACCTCCCACCCCCCTCCCCCTTCCCCCTTCCCCCCTCCCCTTTCCCCCCTTGAAGGAGTACTTACCCCTGGCGTGAAAATTCGCAGATACCTATTTGTATGCCTGGGTGGAAGGGGCAATAGAATACCAAAGAATGACGCAACAAAAACCTTAGATTTGTGAAATTGCAAACGTTTGGAACTGAGGCGAAATAAGAAGGGTTTAATTGGGTCATGATCAGAGCATAAAAGTGCCAATATCTCACCCCCACCCCCAGAGTGCTGATTTTTAGCAAGCAGGCATTTTTCTTCATGCTCTTTCCAAATATCTCATCAAATCCAGTAATCAGTTTCACAAATTTAGTTTTTGGTGACGTAATCACTTCGGTACTCTGTGTGAAGCAAAAATACAGCAAGGTAGCTATTGAACAGTACTTCTGAAAAGAGTTTAGTGGTGAGTAGCGCCCTTACCTTGCCAGCAAGATAGCTACTGAACTGTACTTCTGTATGGGGTTTAGTAGTGTGTAGCACCCTTACCTTGCCAGCAAGATAGCTACTGAACTGTACTTCAGTATGGGGTTTAGTAGTGTGTAGCACCCTTACCTTGCCAGCAAGATAGCTACTGAACTGTACTTCTGTATGGGGTTTAGTAGTGTGTAGCATCCTTACCTTGCCAGCAAGATAGCTACTGAACTGTACTTCTGTATGGGGTTTAGTAGTGTGTAGCATCCTTACCTTGCCAGCAAGATAGCTACTGAACTGTACTTCTGTATGGGGTTTAGTAGTGTGTAGCACCCTTACCTTGCCAGCAAGATAGCTACTGAACTGTACTTCAGTATGGGGTTTAGTAGTGTGTAGCACCCTTACCTTGCCAGCAAGATCCTCAAGTTCAGCACCCTCTTCATTTCCATCGGACCTTGTCTCTATGAGGAGAATTGGTGCCACACTAGCAAATAACTACAGGAACATGGAAAAACAAACATCACATATGTTAAGAACATTCATGACTGCTACATGAAGTCTCGTTTCTCTAGCCTCGTTTTGAACAGTAGTTTTCCTGACCTCGTGGTCGGGAGGAGAAAACGTATCGAGTACGTTCTAGAAGACTTTGTTGTTGTTGTTCGGTTTCGTTACTATTTGGAATTCTACTTGCATGTACTTGATAGGATTGTGGACATTAAACCTGGTGAGATTTTTTGTGACTTATTTGGTGTGTACTGGCTTTCCCCACACATAAAACGCCGAGGCAATTCTGGTGGGAATCATTTGCTGGATGGTCGAGCGCGCGAGGAAATCACGCTATCGACTGAGCACGCGAAAGTAATGCGAGCTAAGGGGTTAGCAGCGGTCAAACTGTGAGCATGCGCAATGTCCTCATTGCAAGGAATTTCCCGCGTAAAAATTATTATTTATTATTATATGGGCCGCGTCACGCGAAAAGGGCCCGGACGACATGACACGTGATTTCGAGTAATTTGCATTTGAAATCAGCTGCTCAAAATGGCGGAAGCCTAGCGGTTTTTATTTTTATTTCCGGACTTTTTTCGTTTCCATCATATTATTTAGGGATTGAAGTGGGCAAAAAAGCTGAAAACTCAAAATCGAGAAAATATGTCGTCCAGGCCCTTTTCGCGTAACGCGGCCCATATGCCATTGCAACAACCCGGTGTCACAATAAAATTTTCGAGAACAACAGAAATACGTAAAACGTTTACTGCGAGTTTACAAATTATTTCACGATTTGCAAAAACGTTTTAAGCATTCTTAAAGCAAAGTATGTTGAGACTGGCCGGCGCCGTGTACATTGGTTAACTGTTTGATTGCGTGACATCCGAGTATTTCGGATTTCGCTAGGAATGTGGATATGCTTTGGTTTGACACATGCGCAGACTTTTAACCGCGGTGGAGCTGAAGGGGGACTCTACCGCTTCTACCCAGTTTGCCTGGTAGAGTCTACCTGCTATAGCTCAGACGGAGGTTGGACACCTTATTGAGAATTGTATAACGTAATGTCGACACTTAGAATTTTATTTTCAATAAATTTTTACGTACAAAAAAGAAAATTTAAAATCCCCACTCAGGATTGAACCTGTGACCTCAGCTAGGCTTAGGCTTACATAGCCTACCGTACCAGGGTACCACCTAGCTTCTCGGGTTGTTTAGGTCTAAATTTAACTATATAAACTGCTAACCCCAACCTCAACTGAAAGCTAACCAGTTACTCCGTTATCCTCCTTCTGAGCTATAGCATTTAGACTCTACCAGTTTGCCCTCGGCTCGTTCGTTCGGTCCAGTCTCGCCGAGCTTGTTTTCGTGATGAGCTCGCCCGCTTAACCCTTTAAGCCCTAATATCAAAATTTAAATTCTCATTTCTAGTCCTGTACATTTCCTATAGAAGTATTAGGGAGAAATTGTTTAGATATCAAGAGAATTCATCTTGTGTGATCATATCCTTAATTCTCATGACCTTTTTGATTGATAAGGCATTGATATTACAAATAGAAATTTGACGCTGATCACTCTCGGGGCTTAAAGGGTTGACTGACTGAAAAGGGACAGCTGGTAGTCTATTCCACAATCCAGGCAATCTCGTTCCCAGAGGCCGCGTTCCTTTTGGTCAGCACCACGGTCTCCGCTGACCTGAAACGCGCGGGCTCTGGGGACGATATTGCAATCCAGGCCTCAAGCCAACGACTTTGAGATCGAAAGCCATCACGCTTACCACCACCACCACAGTGTCTCTACCTATGGTAATTAGACATTGATTTATGCGATCACTTGAAATGAAAACATCCTTCTGACTTTTACCTGGAGAAGACAAGGCTTCTGGTGTAAAATATAAAACTGCCTCATTGCAAACTGTAAATGAGAGAAAAAGAGAATCACTCAGTCATTATATAACTAAAGAAAAGATTACCGTTAATAGGTGACGGATTCTACCATTACCATCTACAACAACAACAACAACAATTACCATCTACAACAACAACAACAATAATAACAACAACAACAACAACAACCAACCTCGTCCCTTGGGCCTTCTCTTCGCTTAAAATGGCGGCGCGAAAAAAAAAAACATCCTGGCCAAGACTACTGAAATACGTCGAAATATTTTGTCAGACTCATAATGAAACGCGTCTTCTGAGGTTTATTTCCAGCGTTAAACTCATCGTCAATAGATGAGTTTGGGAGCTGGTGCCTAGAAAGCTGGTGGGGGGGGTGGGGCTTATGCGATTTTAAGGCATACCGTATTTTCTCGATTAAACGCCGGGCCCCGAATAAACGCCGGGCATAATTAAGGAAGTTGTAAGTAAGCCGCTCAAACGTTTATTTGTGGTATAATAAACTAAAGATTTAAGGTCAAGAATGCCGAGAAAAACGAATAATAACCCTTTCTTAAAAAACGGCCGGCGAGGAAAAAACTGCTGATTCAAAGAAACGCCGGGTCCACTAGGCCAAGTTTGAAATAAACGCCGGGGGCGTTTAATTGAGAAAATACGGTACATTGCAGTCTGGAACAGCTGTTCAAGCCAAGCAACGAAGACATTTCATCACGTTTCACGGGACAAAAAATTGTTATTCCACGATTCTTTTGGAACTCATTAATAATTTTATCAAATTTGAGCAAAGATCAAAGGGCTCTAAGAGCCATCTCGTTGATACGAAACAAAGTTAATTTTAGTTTTTCTTGTAAGGGGGCGAGAAGGGGAAAAGTGTTACTTTAATTTCGCTAGCAGACACGCCCGAGAATCCACGCTTTCGGCCCTTCATGCCTTTTTAATGCGAGCAGCGGACAAGAGGCCTAAAACAAATAGCGAAAAACAAAAACAAATGATAAATGTTAACTTGCCATTTTAATTCCATTTGCAGTTTACAAAAAAGCGTATTCAGTTTACAAATAAGAAAACATCTTAGTGTGAAATAAATATGCATTGTCTGAAACGAGACATTACGTATTAAATTCGCTAGCAGACATGCGCGAGAATCCACGCTTTCGGCGTTTTATGACTTTGAGCGAATAAGCCTAAAACAAAGAGCGAAAAAAAAAACAATGAAATGAAAAATGTTAACTCCATTTGCAGTTTAAAAATAGGCGTATTCAGTTTACAAATAAGAAAACATCTCAGCGTGATATAAGTACTATTGATCTCGGACGTCCTTTCAAATTGCCTTGAAAATCAGCCCGCTTCACGCAACGTTGGTTTAACTCCGCGGTTTGAAAAAAGTTCATCACGCGATTAAAATTCTGTTGACCGCAAATCGACAACATGATCGGTTACGTCACGTAACCGGTAAACTACCGATGAATGAATTTTAACTCGCAGTCGTCAAATGTGCTCAGATAATACCTTTCCTAGAAAAACAGTTCTTCCTTTTCAATTACAAGCTACAGAAAGTTAAGTTCAAGAAATATATTACAGTATTTAAAGGCATAATAGTTTAAATTCATTCTTCGCAAGTTAAACGTTACCGATCTTGTGGTCGACTTGCGGTCAACAAAAATTTGATCACGTGATGAACTTTTTTCAAACCGCGGGGTGAAACCAACGGTGCGTGAAGCGGGCTGATTTTCAAGGCAATTTGAAAGGACGTCCGGGATCAATAGTATGTATTGTCTGAAACGAGACATTACGTAATACCCTGGGGAGTTTACGACAAGTTAACGACTGAAAAAGTTTACGACTGATCGACATCGAGTGACTAATTTGCATATCTGTACCCGTATACGAGTCTATCTTTTTGTCGAGGGTCGAGGGTCGAGGGTTCCATGTCGAGGGCGAGGGTTCCATGTCGAGGGTCGAGGGTAACAAAATAAATAACAAAAATATAAAAATATATATAAAAAATTTAATTTAACCGTTTTAAAGATTCGATAAGAATTGCATGTGGACATGCAATCGTTAGCGGGTGAAGGGAGAAGGTGGGGGAAGGTGGGGGGGGGGGGGGGGGATATAAAATAGCACATGGACATTCCAATTCGCTTATAAACATTGCATTTAGAACCCAAAGAAGCCCATATCGAAGAAATAACGAAAAAACGAGATCTCAGTCACAACAGCCGTAAGCGGTTTCACAATTGGGGTTGATCAATTGTCAAGGAAACTCGGGCGAATCGGGCATATTTATTAAATTTGTTTGTCAGGCGACGGAAAAGGTCGACTAGAAAATATGTCATTGCGATTTACAATAACTAAACAAAGAGGAATCCATATTCTCGAAACTGACTGAAATCCAACTACCACTATACATGACTGAACTGTTGTGCTTTCAAAATGGAAACGCACCATGATTTTTTAATGCTATTCAACTAAATTAAAAACGATAAAGCATTTGATCGATTGATCACCGACACCGGAAATCGCGGGTTTTAATGCTGTTTGCCTTTTTTTCTGCCTATTGTTCTCGATCCGCAAAAATAAATTCCTGCACAATTATCAATGTTCTGCTGCTTGAACAGTAAATCACAACAGAAATGTCAAACGCCCTGAGAAACAAGAACAACAACACAAACAAAACAAACTAAAAACCGATGGAGGCTCATCGGCGCAGTACATCATGAGGCGTTGATGGCAGCAGTAGGATAATAGAACATCATGTTGTGAAACTAATTTTGTACACATCCTCAGCCTGCGTGTAAATCCAAGGGAAATCAGAGGCGTCTGCATGCAGACTACAAATTTCCTCAAATAATAGCCGAGGCGATTATTTCTTTTTTTTGGCACTGAAAGTGGGCGACTATTCGAAGGACGGCGATTAATCGAGTGAGACGATTATTTTAAATTTCACTCAACGGGAATCGTTTTATCATTTGCTACATTATCCCATTTCCGCACTATAATGGGCTTTCTAAATGCTCTTGTTTTATGGGATATATATGCGGAGTGCGGAGTGTGGAAAATGCGGTAACCCGAATTAAATTGGTTTCTTCTTGGTTTCTAAATTTCAAGAGCTCGAGTAGGATCGGATTCCACTTCAGTCGGCGCGGCAAGCTGTGCTGTATGGCGTTCATTACTGCTCAAAACACTTTGACGACTTTCTAGACGTACAGACACCTCTTGTACGTCTAGAAGGTCATATTACAGTGCTAAATATTACGACGTAAATTTTACGACGTAATCTTAGCGAATTCGATATTACGACGTAATATCCAAGACGTTACACAATTTTATTATACAACGTGTTCTAAACGTCTTAATATAGTACTTTGTAAATATGACTTGGTATCTATTACGACGTAACGTTATCTTCACGGTTAATTGTTATAATTGTTACGTTACGACGTGAAATTATCACGACGTAAAAATGACACCGGAAATTTACGGCGTAATATTACGACGTTAAATTAGTTCCATGTCGAGTTACGACGTGATATTTTTTAAAGGAACTGTACGACGTAAAGGTTTTATGTGATTAAATGTTACGACGTAAAATTACGAAGTAAAATTAATAAGTTAGGAAGTGAACGTAAAAGTCTAAATAGGTTAACTTTTAGAATGATTAATAAGTTAACTTCAAAGTCTTAATGGGTTAACTTTTAGAATGTTTAATAAGTTAACTTCAAAGTCTAAATAGGTTAACTTTTAGAATGTTTAATAAGTTAACTTCAAAGTCTTAATAGGTTAACTTTTAGAATGTTTAATAAGTTAACTTCAAAGTCTTAATAGGTTAACTTTTAGAATGTTTAATAAGTTAACTTCAAAGTTTTAATAGGTTAACTTTTAGAATGTTTAATAAGTTAACTTCTAAGTCTTAATGGGTTAACTTTTAGAATGATTAATAAGTTAACGTCAAAGTCTGAATAGGTTAACTTTTACAATGTTTAATAAGTTAACGTCAAAGTCTTAAAGGAATAACTGTTAGAATGTTTAATAAGTTAATGCGCTTATTCAGCCAGGCGCAAATGGTTAAGTCCGCGATAACGCCCAAGGAATTTTGATGGGAAAATAAGACTTGTTTTGTCTTTGCAAAACGGTTCACCTTCCCTTGTTCACCTCTCTGGAAGTCCAATAAAAGAATGGAATTCCTGGTTTAATTAAAATACTATTTATTCAATCGATTCATTCACGCGCTGTTCAATCAAAAAACTCATTAAGAAAAGGAAGCATTGCTTCTCATTCAATATCTATCGCAATGCGTTTGTCCGTTCACAAACAGACAAAAAAAAAAATTCTCTTGTAAAGCTAACTCAACCCAAAAATTTAAGACAAAAATATCTTCGCTAAGAAGTGATACAAATTTGTAACCACGAATTATGGTTCGGCTACACCCAGGAAGTATGCATTGGACGGGTTCCTGCAGATATTACCGTTTGTGGTTCGTTTTCATGACTATAGCTAACCCTTCCTCTCCTCTCGACATAAGACTTGTATTGAGTTAACTGCCCTGTCGAAAGCAATTATCTCCCTTATGCACATCGGAGGCTTGGAGATGCTGTCTTCCGACAGGGCAGTTTCTTCTATGGTAAACATTGACCCACTGGCCTATGTACATCTTTGCAGGCCACTGCCTCTCGTATAAAGTACGTACTGGCTGTAATGGAAAAACGAAACTGTCATTAATCATTTTACAGCAACTGACTAAACCACCGCACTTATGAAAATAATTGCGGTAGCCAGGCACTGCGCCATCTCAATCCATTGTGTGCCTGGTAAGAAGTCATAAACGACCAAACGGTTGGTTGTTATTAGTTTATGTGATTTTCATGCACTTCCCATAATTGTAAAGAAAAGAAAGGTACAAAATGTTTTCACTTTACTTCGCGAAGGGGTCTTTACTCTAGGCAAACGGAACACGCGAGCAAAAAAATCGACTGCTGTGAGGAAACACGAACTCAAGATGGGCGTATTTAGCGAGCGCGCGCTTCACTAAATTGTAGCCTGCATAGGGGCGAAATTTCGAGGATGCGTGCGCGAGGGGCACACGCGAGGGGGAGGTGGTCGCCTCTTGCTTTCTTCCATCGCGCGCGCGCGTCCTCGAAATTTCGCCCTATAAATAAACCGGCGCCTGTTAACTTGCTATGCCTGAGACAACCGTAAAACCAGAAATCAAATGGCACATTCTCGCACAAGTACCTTTGGTAACGGGGTGGGGGAATGGACATATGTACACGTAATAAAGCAATTTCCTTTTGACGAGGACTGAAGGTGCGTTCCGCGCGAATTTAGAATAAATATATTAAAAGAAAAAATCAGAATTTATCTAATCATCTAGCGTTGTTCACTTAAACTTTCCTTGTTTCGTGGTATTACTTAGCTAAAAAGTGTTAATGACAAAAAAAGGAGAGCAAACGTTAGCCGTGTTATCTTATGAGATATGTTCTGTCATACTCACCAAATTGAGCACAGAAGTGCTTGGCCTGGATTTTGAGTAAACATGTCTGGATGATGACCAGATTCCTGTTGATCCATTACAAAAGAAAACAGGAACAATTTGACTATGAAAATGGCAATGGAATAGATCGAAATATATCGAGAAAGCAGATTTTCAGCCGACAAAAGTGCGAACTGTTATTTGAGAAGCCGATATCCACAGCGTGGCATGGGTTAGCGGGTGTAGTTAGTTATAAATTTATGTGTAAAAATGTAATAGAAAGGGGATTTTGTTTCCCTCGCAATTTGTGATTTTGATGCCATTTTAATTGTTAACACGGCTGTTCGGTACGTTTTTTAACGGAGCTACGTGCTTAACAACGGGTAGTTAGTTAGGTAGTTTTAAATCCTAAAAGAAGAGTCTAATTATCTGAAAATCTGAAGAACAAATCGTGAGGGTGGCATCCTGATTAAGGACATTTCAGTTCAGAGCTCTGGAAGAAGTAAATAAAGCAATCTTGTGATAGTTATTCATTCTGTGACTGTCGATTCAATGATTAAGTTGCGAAGACCTGTATGAAATCCGTGTCAACTGAGATTGTGAGTTGAGATGAACTCCTTTCGCTAAGACTATAAATATTCAAAAATCGTGCGAGATGCTATTTGCGCTATCGCTTGGCTGCAAACCGTTTACCTTTCCGCTTTAAAAAATTTATTTGCTAGTTTTCATAAAAAAGTGAGTCTGAAACAACTTCAGCAAGGGCAATAAAATGTTCAATTCAGAATCAAACAAATTGAACAGACACACGGCTACCTAAACGAAAAGAGCGGCGAAACTGAGTCTGAAACAACTTTAGCAAGGGCAGTATATCCTTAAACTAAACGTTTAAAACATCGTCCTGCAGTTGATGTGACTTTTAGTCCCTTCCATCAGCACCAAATAAGCCGTATCGGCGAGATCATTTAGCTTTTAATACGATCAGAAACTTTTCAGAGGAAATGTAAGGCATTTTCCGAAATTCACTCCTTGTCGAGCGGTTGAAACTGTCTTTGAACCAGCTTTCACCCGTTTCTCCAAGAATCACTCCCACTCTTTAAAAATGAAAAGTTTACGCATTTCTTTTCTCCTAAAGATACGAAATTGCAGGCGGCGAAATAGCCACCATCAGCGGATTTATGTCATATAGAGTTACCGGTATCTACAGCGCTATGACCATATCTGTACACTGTTTTTTTAATTAATGCCTTTAATTAGAGCAGTTTTAGTGGCTAGTAGTTATTTAGATTTTGGCCCAGAATAATTAATGATTGGAATAGTTTACCATCAGAGTGCTGATCGAGACGCTTAATAAATCTACGT
>JAJLRJ010000010.1:7668666-7796166 GCA_024195265.1 Dendrophyllia cribrosa | reverse complement strand
ACTTTTAAGCTGTAATTTCGACGTTAAAAAACTTCCAATCACCTTACCCAAATTTTATGTAGACTGTTTACAAACCTTTTCTGAACACTGCATCTGTAAGGGAACAGATCCTTAATTTAAGTAACTCTTCCAGATCTAGCACAGTTATATGGAACAACAGACACATTCTAATCGACGGAAAATCGGTGTTCTATCAAAGCCTTTTTGACAAAGGAATAATCACGCTAGAAAATCTCGTAACCGACTCAAATGTTTTACTAGTCAGGCAGAATCCAAACGGGTTACCTTTCACACCTCTTGAATGGTTTCAGTTATTAATAAATTTTTGAGGCCCTACCAACTCAATGGCGACAATCTTTGACATCTTGCGGACCCAAAAGTGGCAAAACATTCTTTTTGTATGATCAAATTAAGGGACTGTGCAATAATTATCAGGAGGGGGGGGGCCGGAAAATGGGCTTCAAGTAGGAAAATATTAGGTAATACCCCCCCCCCCTTCAAAAGAACTAAATTTAGTTATTGCCCACCCCCCCCCCCCCCCCCCCCCCCCCCCCCCCCCCCCCCCCCCCCCCCCCCCCCCCCCCCCCCCCCCCCCCCCCCCCCCCCCCCCCCCCCCCCCCCCCCCCCCCCCCCCCCCCCCCCCCCCCCCCCCCCCCCCCCCCCCCCCCCCTCTGATCAGTCAGAAATTTTGTATGACCCCCCCCCCCCCCCCCCTTCACACACTTTTTATATACAAATACCCAGCATTTTCTTAATATTCACCCACCTGTTATTGCTTCGAGGTAATGTTTGTTCCAGACGTGGATATACAACAATACTACATGTTTACTTGTTGGACATCCATATCTGGAACAAACATGACCTCGAAGCAGTGTTCGACAAAGCCATCGGATTCCACTTCTGAATCACTTCATTGCAAATCCGAGTTGCTTGCACTGGAACTCATTTCCTCGTTAACGTGCTCTTGGGTTTCTCGTGGGATGCAAGAATGATCATCACGAGCGTACTGGAGAACTCGTGCAACCAGTGCCATTTTACCTCGGTCAGACATGAGGGGTCATGTAGCAGGGACATGTCGCAGCGACATGTCGCAGCGACATGTCGCAGCGACATGTAGCAGCGACAAATGTTTGTGTAGTACACACTGAGGGACATGTAGCAGGGAGTGAAGCGGGGACATGTAGCAGGGAAAAAATCATAGCGCTTGCACACCGCATGAAAATGTCGCCGGCGGGGACATCTCTCAGGGACATGTTGCAGCGACACGTCCCCTCGTGTGAACTTATACTATCATAATTGTGCAACACCAATCTTGGGGACATTTTGTCCCCGCGACATCTCTCACGGTGTTCAACTTGTTGAACTTCATGGGACACGTCGCGGGGGACAAAATGTACCCAAAATTGGTGTTGCACAATTATGATAGCATCAGTTCACAGGAGGGGACCTGTCGCTGCAACATGTCCCTGAGACATGTCCCCGCGACATTTTTATGCGGTGTGCAAGCGCTATGATTTTTTCTCTGCTACATGTCCCCGCTACACTCCCTGCTACATGTCCCTCAGTGTGTACTACACAAACTTTTGTCGTTGCTACATGTCGCTGCGACATGTCCCTGCTACATGACCCCTCATGTCTGACCACCTTTAAGATCAGTGAGGTAAAATGGCACTGGTTGCACGAGTTCTCCAGTACGCTCGTGGTGATCATTCTTGCATCCCACGAAAAACCCAAGAGCACGTTAAATTTAAATTCAAATTTATTTTGAACCAGTGCAAAATATTTGAACTGGAGCAAAATATTTTCACCAGGGCAAAATATTTGCACTGGTATATAACTATGTTCTACTGTTCAAATGTTGTTGACAATAGCACAATTTCGATGTATTAAAATTTAACTTGAAACAAAAGACAACACTAGGAGGCTTAGGGAAATAAACCATATAAATCCTTACTATCATTCCCCTAAGCCTCGCAGTACTGGTCTTGTTTCAAGTTGAATTTTAATATATCGAAATTGGGCTATTCAAATTTAAAAAGGCAGAAACGCTTCATCACAATATTCGTCTCTATATTATAGAGATAGAGAAGAATATATAATCGTATTGCAACAGATTGAAATTGCAGTTCAGCCACAGAACAGATCATCATGAATTTCAGTGAGAACTTGAAATAAAATGTAAAGCCCCCCCTCCTCCTAAATGACTTATTTTACTTTGAGCCCTCCCTATCCTTGCTTTGATTTTACTTCATGCCCCCCCCCCCCCCCTCTGGTTTTCCGCCCCCCCTCCTGATAATTATTGCACAGTCCCTAAACTCTATCTTAAAAACCAGGCCGTACAGATCGAGAACGTCCTCTCCAAGAATGTTTATTCTGAAATTAGAGCAAGATATGAAACTAGACCAACTGCACAAGCGAGATTCGAAGAACAGTTTCCTGATATATGCCTTGATTGGCACGATATTTATAAATTGCCTTTTAGATAGATAGATAGATAGATAGATAGATAATCTTTATTTAAACACGGTAAAAATTCGTCAGCTAAAAATCATTATAATACTAACACAAAGCAATAAACTAATATTAAAAAATATCTATATATGAAGAATTTAATAAATAATAAAAAGCTGCTTTCCACGAATGCCGTGCCTTATAGTTCCTCTTTGAGAAGTCGTTTAAATTGCCCAAGGGACTCAGCTTTCCTTACATTATGAGAAAGGCTGTTCCAGAGCATGGCGCCACTATAACTGAAACTATTTTTATAATAGTTTGTGCGCGGCAATGGAACATTAAGTTTATCCTCAGAGTCCCTTAGGTTGTAACTAATTTCTCGCTTCTCAAATTTAGAACTTAGATAGTTTGGAGCCAACCCGTGTAGAGACCTATAAACCATCGTAGCTCTTTGAATTTGTTGCTGGCAAGCAAGATTTTTCCATCCTAGGAGTTCTAATAGATTACCAGCATCTACGTCATAGTCTGAATAGGTCAAAACACGGGCTGCTCTGTTTTGTAGCTTTTGTAGTTTATTCTGCAGAGTTATCCCACAGTTTCCCCAAACAATGTTGCAGTAGTCGAAGTGTGGCTGTATCAATGCTTGATAAATTAAGTATAAGGTCGCTTGAGGAACGAGGTGCCTAATTCGTTTCATGGCCCCAATACCAGAAGCGACTTTCTTTGTGACTTTCTCGATGTGGTCACTCCAGCCAAGTTTGTCATCAATGGTCACCTCAAGTGATTTTGTGGTAGTGACCCGGTTAACTTGAAGATCTTTAATTGCAAGTGCTGGGGAATCCGTGAGAGTACTTAGCCTCTGTCTAGATCCGATAAGCATAAATTCAGTTTTAGTCATATTTAGAGTGAGTTTGTTTGCTTTCAGCCAATTGTAAACGTTTTCTAAATCTTGGTTTAGATATAATTGAATGTCGTCTGCATTATTACTTGCGTAAGTAAGGTGGGTATCGTCAGCATACATCCTCGGCTCGCAGTTTAAGAGACAATTTGGAAGATCGTTAATATATAATAGAAATAGTAGTGGTCCTAGGATCGTCCCCTGGGGAACACCACAACTTAAAAGACAACTTTTTGAGAGCGATCCGTTAATAGAGCACATTTGGGTACGATTCTCTAAATATGACTTAAGCCATCGATGTGCATTACCATATATGCCATAATTGCTTAATTTTGATAAAAGTAGCCCGTGGTCAACTGTGTCAAAAGCCTTTTTTAGATCTAAGAAAACAACGGCATTGACATTGCCACGATCGATATTATACGCCCAAGCGTCAGTGGCTTCAAGGAGAGCCGTGACAGTTGAGTGAATAGTACGAAAACCTGATTGATATTTACAGATGATTTCGTTTTCATCTAGATAGGCATATAATTGATCATAGACGATTCTTTCAAAGACTTTGGCAACAACTGAGATAACCGAAATTGGACGATAATTGTTTAGATCGTCCCGATCGCCCTGTTTAAAAAGTGGGGTAACCTTTGCGCATTTCCAATCATCTGGAAATATACCTTGACTTATTGATTGGTTAAAAATATCACGGATAGGTATACAAATGAGATCAGCACATTCACGAATGAGCCTAGCAGATATCTTGTCAAGGCCAGCTGCCTTTGACTTATTTAGTTGATTTAAAAGTGAAAGAACTTTTTCGATACTAGTTGGACGTAGCTGGAACCGTTTATCTGTGCCTGTAAGATATCTCTGAAAGCCATCACTATCTGAGGAATCAATATTGCTGGCAAGGGTTGGACCGATAGTAGCAAAATGATTATTAAAATGGTCCGACAGCACAGTTGGATTTGTTATTGATACTCCATTTACTTTCAGGGATGTTACCGATTTTTTCCCAGATTTCCGCGACGTAAGTTCGTTAATAGTCTGCCAGGTCTTTTTAGAATCGCCTACATACTCGTTAAAACTATTTTGATAATAGGCTTCCTTAGCTAGTCTAATTTCGTTATTTACTAAATTACGCTGCTTTTTAAAAAGCGCCCAATCATTTGAATCATTGGAATTACATGCTTTTATTTTCAGAACATCTCGATCATGCATTCGCTTCTTAAGTTCATGAGTAATCCATGGAGAGCTACGAGTGCGAACACGTATAGTTCTCAAGGGAGCATGTTTGTCAACAATAGATAAAAACAAACATTTCCAATTTAGCCACATTTCATTTGGATCAGTTGAATTGTATACTTGGTCCCAACATTGAGACATAATGTCGTCCCGAAAATTTGTTCGATCGAATTTTCGAAAATTTCTGTAGGTAATAGCATTATGCCCGTTAGATATTCCAATTGTGGATAATTTTCGATAGGCAAAGACTATGCTATGATCGCTAATACTAATATGACGGACTCCCGAGCATACAACGTTATCGGGACAATTAGTATAGATTACATCAATTAAAGTTTTAGACGTAGGAGTTATTCTAGTTGGCTCAGTTACAAGTTGCTGCAATCCATATATATCAGTAATATTCTTTAGTCTGCATGTATTATTGTCATATCGAGTAGCAATCATATCGCAGTTGAGGTTTAATGTTCTTATAGACACCAAATCCAGAGAATTCCAGTATAGAATTTCAAACAGGTACTTGACAACAAACTCTTTTCTTTATAAAATTGGTCTAGCGAATTCACCATTATGTACATTTTGTAAACAAGAGAGCGAATCCCTTGAGCATTTATTAATTATATGTCCCTGTACTAAGAGTTTCTGGTCGGAATTCATTACTTGGAGTAATCAATTAAACATATTCTTAAGAGACCTTTCAGACAGCGATATACTTTTTGGATTTTGGCAAAGGAAAGAAGACTACTTGTTTATTACTTGTTTACTTTTTTGTTTATTGCAACTTTTTTTTTAAAAAAAGACAAATGCCCGACAAATGCCCGGGGGGGGGGGGGGGGGGGGGGGGGATGAACGGGCTTGGAATTGACGGAGCCACAAGCACGTACCCGGCTCTGTTAATAAACGTACCGAACAGCCGTGTTAACAATTAAAACGGCATCAAAATCACAAATTGCGAGGGAAACGAAATTTCTATTTCTTTCTATTGTCTTCGCAACTTAATCATTGAATCGACAGTCACAGAATGAATAACTATCACAAGATTGCTTTATTTACTTCTTCCAGAGCTCTGAACTGAAATGTCCTTAATCAGGATGCCACCCTCACGATTTGTTCTTCAGATTTTCAGATAATTAGACTCTTCTTTTAGGATTTAAAAACTACCTAACTAACTAACTACCCGTTGTTAAGCACGTAGTTCGGTTAAAAAACGTACCGAACAGCCGTGTTAACAATTAAAATGGCATCAAAATCACAAATTGCGAGGGAAACAAAATCCCCTTTCTATTACATTTTTACCACATAAATTTATAACTAACTACACCCGCTAACCCATGCCATGCGGTGGACATCGGCTTCTCAAATAACAGTTCGCACTTTTGTCGCCTGAAAATCTGCTTTCTCGATATATTTCGATCTATTCCATTGCCATTTTCATAGTCAAATTGTTCCTGTTTTTTGTAATGGATCAACTTGCAGGAATCTGGTCATCATCCAGATATGTTTACCCAAAATCCAGACCATGCACTTCTGTGCTCAATTTGGTGAGTATAAATCATGTACAATATCTCGTAAGATAATACGACTAACATTTGCTCTCCTTTTTTTGTCATTAACACTTTTTAGCCAAGTAATAACACCAAACAAGGAAAGTTTAAGTGAACAACGCTAGATGATTGGATAAATTCTGATTTTTCCTTTTAATATATTTATTCTAAATTCGCGCGGATCGCCAACAGTTTCAGTCCTCGTCAAAAGGAAATTGTTTTATTACGTGTACATAGCCGTAGAGTAAACGATCCATTCTCCCACCCCGTTACCAAAGATACTTGTGCGAGAATGCGCCATTTGATTCCTGGTTTTACGGTTGTCTCAGACATAGCAAGTTAACATGCACCGGTTTATTTATAGGGCGAAATTTCGAGGACGCGCGCGCGCGAGGGGAGAAAAGGAGAGGAAGCCATCTTACCCCCTCGCGCGCGTCCTCGAAATTTCGCCCCTATGCAGGCTACAATTTAGCGAAGCGCACGAGTGCTCGCTAAATACGCCCATCTTGAGTTCGTGTTTCCTCTCAGCAGTCGATTTTTTTGCACGCGTGTTCCGTTTGCCTAGAGTAAAGACCCCTCGCGAAGTAAAGTGAAAACATTTTGTACCTTTCTTTTCTTCACAATCATGGGAAGTGCATGGAAATCACATAAACTAATAACAACCAACCGTTTGGTCGTTTATGACTTCTTACCAGGCACACAATGGATCGAGATGGCGCAGTGCCTGGCTACCGCAATTATTTTCATAAGTGCGGTGGTTTAGTCAGTGCTGTAAAATGATTAATGACAGTTTCGTTTTTCCATTACAGCCAGTACTTTATACGAGAGGCAGTGGCCTGCAAAGATGTACATAGGCCAGTGGGTCAATGTTTACCATAGAAGAAACTGCACTGTCGGAAGACAGCATCTCCGATGTGCATAAGGGAGATAATTGCTTTCGACAGGGCAGTTGACTCAATACAAGTCTTATGTCGAGAGGAGAGGAAGGGTTAGCTATAGTCATGAAAACGAACCACAAACGGTAATATCTGCAGGAACCCGTCCAATGCATACTTCCTGGGTGTAGCCGAACCATAATTCGTGGTTACAAAGTTGTATCACTTCCTAGCGAAGATATTCATGTCTTAAATTTTTGGGTTGAGTTAGCTTTTAATACAAGAGTATTTTTATATTGTCTGTTTGTGAATGGACAAACGCATTGCGATAGATATTGAATGAGAAGCAATTATTTCTTTTCTTAATTAGTTTTTTGATTGAACAGCGCGTGAATGAATCGATTGAATAAATAGTATATTAATTAAACCAGGAATTCCATTCTTTTTTTGGACTTCCAGGGAGGTGAACAAGGGAAGGTGAACCGTTTTGCAAAGACAAAACAAGTCTTATTTTCCCATCAAAATTCCTTGGGCGTTATCGCGGACTTAACCATTTGCGCCTGGCTGACTAAGCGCATTAACTTATTAAACATTGTAAAAGTTAACCTATTCAGACTTTGACGTTAACTTATTAATCATTCTAAAAGTTAACCCATTAAGACTTAGAAGTTAACTTATTAAACATTCTAAAAGTTAACCTATTAAAACTTTGAAGTTAACTTATTAAACATTCTAAAAGTTAACCTATTAAGACTTTGAAGTTAACTTATTAAACATTCTAAAAGTTAACCTATTAAGACTTTGAAGTTAACTTATTAAACATTCTAAAAGTTAACCTATTTAGACTTTGAAGTTAACTTATTAAACATTCTAAAAGTTAACCCATTAAGACTTTGAAGTTAACTTATTAATCATTCTAAAAGTTAACCTATTTAGACTTTTACGTTCACTTCCTAACTTATTAATTTTACGTCGTAATTTTACGTCGTAACATTTAATCACATAAAACCTTTACGTCGTACAGTTCCTTTAAAAAATATCACGTCGTAACTCGACATGGAACTAATTTAACGTCGTAATATTACGCCGTAAATTTCCGGTGTCATTTTTACGTCGTGATAATTTCACGTCGTAACGTAACAATTATAACAATTAACCGTGAAGATAACGTTACGTCGTAATAGATACCAAGTCATATTTACAACGTACTATATTAAGACGTTTAGAACACGTTGTATAATAAAATTGTGAAACGTCTTGGATATTACGTCGTAATATCGAATTCGCTAAGATTACGTCGTAAAATTTACGTCGTAATATTTAGCACTGTAATATGACCTTCTAGACGTACAAGAGGTGTCTGTACGTCTAGAAAGTCGTCAAAGTGTTTTGAGCAGTAATGAACGCCATAGTGCTGAGGTCAGAGAAACACTGAAAGGGAATAGACTGCAAAACAGTCCGTTGTTTTTTTTTCTTCGTCAAAAGCCGAAATAGATGCATTTATTGCAGCAAAGGAAGAACGGGCATTTTTGGCATCTTGGGTATCTTGGTGGCACGCTAGAAGAAATTTCATTTTTCGTGCATTTGCACCACAAGACGCGTCAAGAATGAATCAAGCTGAAGTTATTCACGCTGGGTGGGTCCACAGGGACCGCCCTAATTTGTCAATGCTTGACGTTTGCCAAGCGGACACTCGTGACTCTTTGTTAATAGACATTGAGCTGAAGAATTATCAGTCGGGTGCTGCACCAGGGGGAAAAGGTCCATCGTATGCTGATCGAAAAAAAAATAACCACGCCCGCGAAGTCAGTAAAGCTAAGCGTCTAGGCCGCGAAATGTTCGCAGATGAGGAATGTGGGCATTTCATAGATCCAAGCTCCGGGCACTGTCCTCGCGAAAATCAGCGCAAGAAACAAAAGACAAAGTCCAAACCGAAACAGCAATCGTCGCAGGCCAGTAATACTATCCCTTTATCTCAAGAGGACCGTAGTAATCTTACATCTTTGCCAACTGGCACAATAAGTAACTCAACACCAAACACACAATATGGAGGTTTCTTACGCGCCACACCCTCTAGCAGTAAGGGGCACCCTTCAGCACCTCTTGCAAGTTTCAGTTCGTCGATTTCGCCTTATAACCCACCACAGCAGGGACTGTTCTTGCATCAAATAGCCCCAACAGCACAAAACATGCAACATGCCGGTTTCGATCACTCACCAGTCTACAGTAGTGGAGGCTACCTTACAACATCTATTCCCAGCGGGAGCTCATCAATTTCCCCTTATGGAGCACCACAGCAAGGATTTGCCTTCCATCAAACAGCCCCAGTAGCTCCGCAACATCTTCTTGGTACTGCTGTAACATGGCATTCAGGTATGTCGCCACACAAATACGAGGTAGTGGTCCTGAAGCCAAGCGTAAAGAATTGTTACGGGTGTGGAAATTCGTTCGCAGATAAGTACAGGAGCTCCCCCTACAGGAGAGTTACAGGAAAGAACCACTATACGGGGCAGTTAATCTACAGCAGTGATTTCTCAAACACATATTACCACTTAGTAAAAAGCCACATCCAACGAAAAAATCCCGTGTTTTCGGGAATTGTTTACATATCTACAGACCTATACCTTTCAGGTTTGGACGAGGAACAGCGTGCCTTGCTACAGTCTTGTGACTTACAGCTACTGGTTCAGTAGAACTGTACAGTGATGTTTTTAGTTGAAAATAACTAATCACAGTAACCCCCTTTATTTCTTTTTTCGTATAACTGTATGTACGTTTGATGGCGTTCCAGTTCTTGTAAAACATCCTTGATCTTTTCTTCCTTATTTTCACACGTTCTGTCGTTAGCAATTCAGGGTTTTGACAAGCAAAGAAAAACTCATGATGTATTTTTGGTTTGAAATATATGTCATGTTGACAAGTTTAAGCTCAATCGGCTAAGAAAATCAAAAGATATTTCTAAGCACAGATTTACCTGACGTGTCACTGATAGAGGTACCTATAACGTTAATAAAAACTTCAATGAAAACATATTAGAAGTGTAGAAGCGCTAGATTTTTTTATGAGCTTCTTGGTGCATCAAAAACTCTTACAGACGCCAGTTTACAAACCATATTACCTGTTTTCTCGAAAAATCACCAGGAAGCTCATTAAATTTAAAGACTAGTGGCTGCAGGGCATATTTGGGCACCGCAGTTAACCCCTCTAAAGACGGCCACAGATCCCCGCCCCTTTCATATGGGATCCGGAGTCTTCTCCTACACGTTTTTTATCCACTGATATGATCCCTTCAATTAACTTTCAGAAAACTAAACTTAGAACTCACAGAAGCTGATATTTTATCGTCAATCCGGTTAGAGACGGACCATTAGTAAAGTGTTGGGGTGGGGCTGGGAAATTTTCAGTTTGCAGGGATTGTTTTTCTCCCGTTGCTTATGCAAGATTTTATTTTTTTCGGGTGGTATTGACGTTTCGTTGTGTGCTGATGGTAAGGTAGAATTTGTTCTCAAATCTTTATTGGAAATTAATTTTTTGGCTTCCCCTCCCCTCTCCCTGAACACTTGATCGTTGTGTAATTGTACACCGAGAACTGTTGGAACGTGACAAAAATGACGAGATTTTGTACCGTATTTCCTCGAATAATGGCCGTCCCTCTATTCATGACATCCCTCGAATAATCGCCCCTTTTTAGTGGAATTATATAAAATAATCACCTCCTTCGAATTCCCCCCCCCCCCCCCCCCTCCTCCCACCCCACTCCCCCCTCCCCCTCGACCAATTTTTGCGCTGGTCATGAATGCGGAATGCGAGCACTCGTCAAACGAGATTTTGAGAAAAAAAAAAACAACGGACTGTTTTGCAGTCTATTCCCTTTCAGTGTTTCTCTGACCTCAGCACAGCTTGCTGCGCCGACTGAAATGGAATCCGATCCTACTCGAGCTCTTGAAATTTAGAAACCAAGAAGAAACCAATTTAATTCGGGTTACCGCATTTTCCACACTCCGCACTCCGCATATATATCCCATAAAACAAGAGCATTTAGAAAGCCCATTATAGTGCGGAAATGGGATAATGTAGCAAATAATAAAACGATTCCCGTTGAGTGAAATTTAAAATAATCGTCTCACTCGATTAATCGCCGTCCTTCGAATAGTCGCCCACTTTCAGTGCCAAAAAAAAGAAATAATCGCCTCGGCTATTATTTGAGGAAATTTGTAGTCTGCATGCAGACGCCTTTGATTTCCCTTGGATTTACACGCAGGCTGAGGATGTGTACAAAATTAGTTTCACAACATGATGTTCTATTATCCTACTGCTGCCATCAACGCCTCATGATGTACTGCGCCGATGAGCCTCCATCGGTTTTTAGTTTGTTTTGTTTGTGTTGTTGTTCTTGTTTCTCAGGGCGTTTGACATTTCTGTTGTGATTTACTGTTCAAGCAGCAGAACATTGATAATTGTGCAGGAATTTATTTTTGCGGATCGAGAACAATAGGCAGAAAAAAAGGCAAACAGCATTAAAACCCGCGATTTCCGGTGTCGGTGATCAATCGATCAAATGCTTTATCGTTTTTAATTTAGTTGAATAGCATTAAAAAATCATGGTGCGTTTCCATTTTGAAAGCACAACAGTTCAGTCATGTATAGTGGTAGTTGGATTTCAGTCAGTTTCGAGAATATGGATTCCTCTTTGTTTAGTTATTGTAAATCGCAATGACATATTTTCTAGTCGACCTTTTCCGTCGCCTGACAAACAAATTTAATAAATATGCCCGATTCGCCCGAGTTTCCTTGACAATTGATCAACCCCAATTGTGAAACCGCTTACGGCTGTTGTGACTGAGATCTCGTTTTTTCGTTATTTCTTCGATATGGGCTTCTTTGGGTTCTAAATGCAATGCTTAAAAGCGAATTGGAATGTCCATGTGCTATTTTATATCCCCCCCACCTTCTCCCTTCACCCGCTAACGATTGCATGTCCACATGCAATTCTTATCGCATCTTTAAAACGGTTAAATTAAATTTTTTATATATATTTTTATATTTTTGTTATTTATTTTGTTACCCTCGACCCTCGACATGGAACCCTCGCCCTCGACATGGAACCCTCGACCCTCGACCCTCGACAATAAGATAGACTCCCCGTATACTATATCTCGTTAACGCTTCGCGTATTAACGAGATAATCATTCTAATTGATTTATTAAACAAACCAATATTACCAGAGGATAAGTCAAGAACACAATTGTCGGTTTTAAAAGAATATGGCAATTTATTGAATAATGATAACAGTGCAAATTTTACTAAATTTAACAGCTTCATCAATTATTATTTCATCAGTTATTAGCTAGACAATTGCCATCTGGATACCCGGATCCCGGGACCCGGATACTCATGCTGTCTAGCTCAATAGATCAGATTCGTGTCATTGGTGAATGTTTCTTTGTTACCCCCCATTTTCCTTCAAAAAAGAAGGGAAAAGGCAAGATGTTCCGGTGATGATGATGTTATACAAAGTACATTTTGGTCAAGTATTCGCCATATCTGCCTGTCTGCCGTTTAAACCGAATAGATGGGTTGAATAAATGTATCGCAGTTACAGAAAATACACGTTTGAATCCAAACGCAAACGAAACAGCAAATACTTAAAACAGATGTCTCGAACTCTAACTTGTGAAAACAAGCCTGATTCTAATAGGTTGTCTTTAAAACTAGTTATGGCACTTAGATAAACAGGCTTATAAAAACCATTTTAACCCCCGCCAGTTATGTTATTAAAGAACAATGACGCCATTGGAGTGTAATTTTCTGTTTGCGTGTTTCACGCTGTGTTGGTTTATATTTCTCCATATGAACGTAAATTTACTTGTCTATTTGCGTGGGTTGCACAGTTCACAACAGTCATATTTTTTCATAGCTGCGAAACTCATGTGAATACTTTTGATGTTCTACATTGTTGTTAAGCCGTTAAACCGTTGTTAAGACATATTCTTGTTCAAAGCAACTTCAGTATCTCAAGTAAAAGTTCGACGAAAGGCTCCTAAGTTTAACAACAAACTAGCAACCCTGCTTTTATTAATGAGAACAGCCCAAGGCGACAAACATCAAAATCTGCAAGTCAATGCTCTTAAACCAGCCTACAGTATATAGCATAAAATGAACAAACCTTATAAACTGTCAGTTGATAACTAAATGTTCCACCGTTATAAAAACAACATCTACAAGAAGCATCCCTATTTTCCGAAAATAAAAAAGACCAGTGCGTATTTTTAAAATCAGATTAAGAACGAGATATTTCTTAGTGAAATGTCGCCTCAGACTTTCCCAAAATTGGAAAATTTAACACCTTTTGTTTTTGGAGAGATAAAAAGTGTACTTCGGGGCACAAAATAAGGTGAGAAAGGAGTTTTATCTGCCCCTGAAATATTCAGCTAAATGAACAAAAAAAAATCACGAACAGTATTAGCCATTACATAGTCTCCTTTACAGGCAATAAAATGATATGGATAAACAGAAGGCATCCATTCCAAGCGATTTCCTGTACACTCCTTGTCGGGTGCCCCTTCAGGATGTGGCAAACAACACCGTTATTAAAGAACAATGACGCCATTGGAGTCCAATTTTCTGTTTGCGTGTGTGCATTAAAAATAAATTTGCTATGTTTTGAAAATAAGAAATTTCCAGATGTTCAGTCTCGGAAATGTCAATCATAATTATATGACGGCAGCACAAAAAGAACTTGAAAGAGGACGGGAAAATAAGTTGTTATTATCCTTAATAAATAAAACCCGACTTTCTAAAAAGAGCAAATATTTGACCAATTGACGACGGGTTTAAGAAACATCAAAACAGATTAAATATTGCCAGTACTTTACGTTTGGAATGACCGTCCGCAGTTCTCTAAACACATTTTGTGGGGAAGTACTAGAACGTTCGGAAAAGGAATTTAATCGGGGCCCGTCGTTTACATCATTCAGGGGTAGTTTCTCGTTATATTTCACTGCGACACTCGGTTACGCTATTTACTCATATGAATTAAAAGCAGACTATAACAAAACAAAAAGAATAATTGCCATCGACTTTCTAATGCGCTTACTAAACAAATCATTATTACAACGAGGATAAGTCAAGAATACAATTGTCGGTTCAAAAATAACATAGCCGTTTATTGGATATCTACATGACAGCGCAAAGTTTTAGTAAATTTAGCAGCTACATCATTTTTTCTACTTTTACAAGCTAGACTTCATTGCCATCTAGATACCTGACGCTCATGCTGACTAGCTGAATAGATCAGAGTCGTGTTCGGCATTGGTGAATAATTCAGAAGAGGTAATATCTGTTCAGTCAAAACAATATATTTAAACTACCGATCAGTTATCTCAAGATATATTTGTCAGTATGAACAAAGCTCAAAAACTCTTTTCATATTTAGTATTAACATTGTATGCGTATTTGTTGACAATTTTTACAAGCTACCTTATAAGTCAGTATATCAAACTACTAAATCCAAATATTGTAAAAGGGAAGTGAAAACGTCAACATAAAATAATTTATATACAAAGCTAATTTAGTTAGTTGTTTCGCTGAACTATTTATGCGAAGCCGTTCAGTTTAGTTAGTTGTTTCACTTGAAAACATATTTCGCAGCGTGTTCATGATAGCGTGTCGAATGCGCCTCATCTTCCAACAGTAAACCAGTGGATTGAGGGATGAATTTAGGTACACCAGCGTCCCAGTGTAATCCCACAAAGTGCTTATAACGGTACTTGGCCCTGTTATTGTTTTGACAACATGGATACTTATGAATGGCAAATAGCAGACCAAAAACACGAGATACACGTAGAATATACCAACTGCAGACTTTATCTGCCTCGCAGCGTTTGCCATCACTTCATCATTTTGTGCTACTTGTTGTATTTGCAGGACTTGAATTTGATTTGTGTGGCGTCGTACGGCTAAATAAATCTTGCAGTAAAAAAATGCTGTCAGGATTAAACAAGCCATTGCAATTATACCAATAACAGAAGAGTATATCTTTTGGTTCCATACCCAAAGTGGTGAAAGAATTGCACTGAGCACCCAAATTGAGGTCACCACAGCAACAACACGCCTGTGAGTCACAAGTTCTTGGTATCTGAGATGAAGATGAACAGCCAAGAATCTGTCTGCTGTTAGAGCTGTTACACCAAGGAACGAAGCATAACCAAGAAAATTAGTAGTGACGATAAACATGCTGTAAGTGTTCTTGAAAGTTGGATTATTTTCAGTGTTTTCCTTCAACCTCATGACGAAACATGCTACGTTCAAAGGTTGGCTCAATAAGCCAACACCAAGATCAGAAACAGCCAGACTCAGCAACAATGTTTTTAGAGGCTTTGGCAACGACGAAGTTTTTCTTAGCGCGTGAATTGTTATAATGTTCAACATGATGGCGTTGTAAGATAAAAATACATTTAAGACGCTGTTACCGATGAGCGATGAATGGACGTCTTCGAAGACTTCAGCTTCTGTCATTGTATTCTTGAACTTATAAAGATTATTCGGCAAGTTCAACTTCGTGTAAATGTTTTTGTTTTAGTGCAAATAACCTGTAGTCTTTTCTTGAAAGTTGTAGGACCCAACAAAATACTTCTTTGTTATTTTCCCTCAAAATAGAGCAGAAAAGAGATGGTCTGACCGTGATGTTACACGGACAAAGTACATTTTGGTCAAGCAGTATTCACCATATCCGCCTGGCTGTCGTTTAAACAGATTAGATAGGTTGAATAAATATAAATGTGCCTATAAATGTGCCTAAAACAGATGCCTCCAACCCAAATTTGTGAGGGGAAAATGCCTGATTCTAAAAGGTTGTCTGTATTTGACTAGCTTGTTCCAGGCTACTCTCAGAGAGCCCCTCCTTTCCCTAGTCCTCACTCGTTTTTTCTTCAACATTTTTCGCCTGCCCCTACTATCTGAGAGCCTGGAACAGGCTAGCATTTGATAGACAGGGTGACATTAAACATTTTAACCCGTCCAGTTATACGATCAGGAGAAACTCAAACGAATCGCTTCGGAAGTTATTTTTAAAATGGTCTTGATATAAATTCGGAAATAATAAGACTTAGAACGTAAGCTTTCTTTAGAGAAAGGACGGGTGGCATCAAGCTTTCGAAACATCGCAAAATTTAACACATTTGTGGGTAACAAATGTGGTCAGCTACGATTTTACGAAAGCGGAAAGCAGTTAACAATTTAATGGATAACATTTACTTCCCTAAAATTTGCGGCCGCTGGTGAATATTTAGCTAATCGATTAAAAAAGATCAAACAGTACGTCACTCTTTTTTGAGGCTGAACTTTAGTGGCGAAATTTTAAGATATGTTAAGAATATACCCAAGGCTAAGATTTTGCTAGGAACAATTTTTGCGTGTTGATGAAAAATAAAATACAATAAAATCACATAATATTTTAAATGAACTTTATTATACCATTGAAAAGCATGGTAAATTCTTTCCTTTTTCAGTAACAAAACTAGCTAACAAAACGATCAAATCTGGCTGGTAATAAGGTAAAGCGGTAAAGCACGTGCGCATGTTACACGATACAGACACCGTGCAGTGCTACTTGATAGTCCAATTCCTGGTCACATTCATTTTATTTAACTGAAATACTATACTCTGAAATCTAAGAATGTACACAAGAATATTTTCAGCCTACATTCGGCAAAAAATAAGAATATCCAGCCCGGGCACGAAAAATATACATTCTTATAAAAAAAGGGTGTATTAGCGTTCACATAGTCTCCTTTACTGGGACTAAAATGATATCGAAAACAGAAGAACGCCATTGCAGGCGATTTGCTAACATTCTTCGTTGGGTTCCCATGTAGGATGCAGCATGAAATAACGCCGTTATTCATTTTCATTTTTCTTCAGTTAGTTTTGCGTCACATAAATATACATTTTCTGAAACGAGACATTACGTATTAAATTCGCTAGCAGACATGGGCGAGAATCCACGCTTTTGGCGCTTCATGCCTTTGCGAGCAGCGGGCAGCGATTTGAGCGAAGAAGCCAAAAACAAAGAGCAGTTTGCAAATAAGCGTATTCAGTTTACAAATAAGAGCACATCTTCGCGTGACATAAATATGCATTGTCTGAAACGAAAAATTGCGTAATACCGCCCTGGGGAGTTTAGGACAAGTTTACGACTGAACAAGTTTACGACTGAGGGACATGGAGTGACTAATTTGCATATCTGTACCCGTATACTATATCTCGTTAAACGATTCGCGTATTAACGAGATAAAAATCATAAGTGCGACGGTGGTTTGGAAACCTGACCTTAATAAGCATAAATTTTGGCGATTTCATTCTTTCGTTTTCTATGTATTAAATGATCAGCTATATCAAATATGAGGAAGAGCGTTTCATCAGTTATCAAAAAACCTAGAGGGTGGTTTAAAAAAATACTCGGCTGCGCGTCGTTTTTTCAACCCACTTCTCGGTGTTTGAAAAATCCTGATGGAACACTCTTCCTCGACCTTGTTCAGGGGTTTCGGGTGTTTCTTGGCGTTGCGGAAGCCATTGTTGGTTAGCTTGTGTGTTGTGGTGTGGGTATTGTTCAGCGTCTTTTGAATCTTTTGTTTTACGTCATTTGGTGATCACACCATCCGCACTCCAAGAAACTACCGGGGTTTCTCAGGACCACTATTTTGCACGAGGAGAAGACCCTGGGGACGAGGCTGTAGCAACAACAACATACAAAAAAACAAAAACAACAAACAGCAACAAAAACAAAAACAACAAGAACAAAAACAACATACAACAACAAAAATAGCAACACACAACAACAAAAACAATAACACACAACAACAAAAACGACAGTTTATTTATGGGAATTAAATTGGATCACAAACCTCAATAGCTGTAGTGACCATCTCATTTGTCTGGTGCTGTGAGTAGACTTGAAGCAGAGAAGGAAAGATGTACTGATACCTGAAATAAAATGTATTTTGAATGTCACTATTTCAACCTCAATATACCAGCTTAAGTAATTAATCTGGAGAGAACAGCTTCTCCCAATTTAACTGCTATTAGGGAGAGATTGCCTTTGCATAAAATTTCTTGATCTTCACGGGAAACCTAACGGACTGCAAGGAATGAGTAGCAAGTTAAGCAACTGGGTTGATGCATAGGTTGGGGAACGAGAACCTGCTTTCAGTCCCTTGCTATCTAGTACCCATGCGTCGTTTGACTTCATCGGTAAAGCGCGGGAAAACAGGTGTGCAGTGCTTGTTGGGACATCGGGCATCAGGCCCACAACCCCAAGCGTTAAGCGCTAGACCAAAGAGCGTCGCCTGGTGACGAGATGGTGTCCCTCAGTTGTGAATTCCCTGAAAAGTATCAGCATACAGGAAAAATAGGTCCGCGACGCGTACATGTATCTACCCGAAGGTGATACATGTTAATTTGTTTGCTTTATAGATCACTTTGAAAAAGAGAGACAGCCTAAGGCAAGAGTGATTGTGCATGGGACTGTGGGGTGGAAAAGGTGCCAAACCATCTAGTGTTTCTTGGCTAATTCGATGAAACTGTTGTCAAGTTCGTGATGAAAGTTATTTCTTTACTTTTCTAAACTAAAACGTTCCATAGTTAAATACGCAGCCACTCGCCGCAGGCTGTCACTCTTTTTCCGAAACGGTTTTTAGAGTGTTTTCACGTGACGTCACGGCGGCCATATTGGTGTCCCAAAACAATGAAATGGCGGCCATATTGGTGTCCTAAACGAATCCTACGGTACTTCAGCTATATTCTTATTCAAATATCTCTTAATATTGTTTTAGCACTCCAATATGGCCGCCGGTCACGTGAGTGAAAACACACTGTTCTAGGCAATTCTCAAGCGTGACGCATTCTTTGGACACTTTTTACAGTTTTGAACTAAACAGAATTGCGTGACAAATTAAAAATACTCATTCATGACGTCCTTGGGTTAGACACAAAAATGCAGTCAAGGCTAGAGTGCTATTTTTGATCATAAAAACCTTGTGGCTTTTCCCCATCTGTTTTTGCTAATCCAAACAAATTTGCTTCATTTAGATTATCCATAATTTGAAATAAATAAAGGAGTGAGTTGGTAAGAAAATGACCAATATCAGCCTTTGGCCAAATCGCTTAGGTCCTGAATTCCCTTTGAGGTGGCTCACAAAAGTTTCTGGTAGTTTACAGTACTTACACTTTGATAGATTAATACTACCACTCTTTATCAGTTAGTGCTACAATAATGGTATCAAACAAATGCCCTGTCACTGTTGTTAATTCTTACACTTTGATGGATCAATATTCTACCACTCTTTATCAGTTAGTGCTACAATAATGGTATCAAACAAATGCCCAGTCATTGCTGAACAAGTTATGGTTATTGTCATGGCATAACAGCGGGCTACCATAGTAACAGTATAACCCGTTAAAAACACCCTTAAATAAAATTTTCCCTTTAAGAGCTTATAACTCGAAAACGAGCTGGTGAGCCCCATTTGTTTTCATTGACTTGTAATTAGCATGCTAAGATACAACGTTTTGCGAACTTTACAAAAATTCTTGGGAAGGGTTCAGAGCCACCTTAACCTTGCTCACCAGTACCTGGGCAATGACTGGGAACTATTGCGAGTTCGTACCCATTGCTAGCGAAGATGTTGCTAAAATGAACAGCAATGTTTATGAACGATGCCAGACAGAGACGTAACATGGCACCGTCCTCGCAGTGAAGTAAGATAGCGCCATTGATGACATTCAAAAACAGGTTCAGGTCTGCGGAGCCCCATGGGAAATCCGTTGACATACACTGGAATAGTGACGTGATCAGCTGCAAAAAGGATATTAGAATTTTAATTAAAACGCTTTAATAGGTTTAACAATTACTGGTAAAGAAAATAGAGGTTACACTTTAGGATTTCATCCACAGACTCAAAAGTTTGAACCACCTTGTACAGCATAATAAACAGTACCACAGGAAAGTACTACTCAGTAGCTTTCATTTGAATGGTCACACTTTAGGATTTCATCCACAGACTCAAAAGTTAGAACCACTTTGTACAGCATAATAAACAGTGCCACAGGAAAGTACTGCTCAGTAGCTTTCATTTGAATGGTCACATGGTAAAATTTCATCCACAGACTCAAAAGTTAGAAACACCTCGTACAGTATAACAAACAGTGTCACAGGAAAGTATTGAATTTGCCCAAGTGTTGCACAGAATATGGCGAGTTTTTCCTTCTAAGTCTTATTGTTCAAAAACTGGCATTGAGCAAATTAACGTGACAAGGAAAACTTTTTCAGTGAATCCCGCTAAGATAAATACGAAAAGTAATAAAACTAATAAATTACAAAACAGAAAATAATCATATTGATGTGTAGAATGTTTGGGCCACGTTAGGGTATGAGGAAAATATACACTTCTGCCTTCAAATCCAAGATAGGGACAGCATATTTTAGCTCGGGAATAAACTTTACTTATGAATTACATACCTTGACCCAGACACTTTTATGGATGACATCAAGAGCTGCAAGTTCCTGAGGAAAAGCATTTGACCATAAAACCTTTTAAACTTGTTCGACCTTAGGCACATTCTTACGGCGCCTTCACACGACAAACTCATGTTGCATTGGCGCGTATGAACGTGAGTTTTCAAACTCATTAACAAAGAAACTCATAAGCATGATGGCGGTTTTGAAGTCCGAACTTAATTAGAATAGATTTTTGCAATATTATTACTTCATTTTCTCTGTGTTTAAAGGCCCAGTATCACCCAAAATGCATTGCGCGCCCAATGCCTCGACGATTGAATTTAACGCAGTCGAAAATTCCAGGAAAGGCCAATCACGAGCGAGCTTGTCATTTGAAAACAAAAACAAACGACCGCAAAGCCGAATGGGTGATACTGGGCCTTTAATGATCAGTTTGAGAAGCTATATCAAACACTCGAAAGCGTGCTTCATAAGGTATCCAAACACCTCGAAGTGGGTTAAAAAAACTTGGTTGTGCCTTTTTTTAATCCTCTTCTCAGTGTTTCGAATTCCTGATGAAACTTTCTTCCTCGTGTTTGATGTGTTACATAAACAATTGGCAAATTGTTGGCGACAAATACAATTTGGTTTTATTCTTGCTAACTTTTTTTGAGTTGACAAACTCCTTGGTTTGTAGGAAAGAACTCGGCACATTGGTATAATTGTGAGGGGATGAGAAATGACGTAGAAACGACTGTATTTATTTATTTGTTAGTTTCCTGAAATACCATCAAGTAGAAAAAGAAAACATTTTCTTACTCTGCCCTTGGTGCCTCCAGCGTACAAAGAGAAATCACAGTCAAGAGCTTTACGAGGAAAAGAGATCTGTCGACTGAATTCCCCATGAAGAAACGAGATGTGTTTCTGAAAGAAAAAGGGAGAACAGAGTCAATTATTAAAGACATGTAATATACTTTTAATTTTTAAGTCTGTTGATGAAATCCTATGGTGTGACCATTCAAATGAAACCTCTTCAGCAGTACTTTTGCATGGTACCATTTGTTCTAACTTTTGAGTCTGTTGATGAAATCCTATGGTGTGACCATTCAAATGAAACCTCTTCAGCAGTACTTTTGCATGGTACCATTTGTTCTAACTTTTGAGTCTGTGGATGAAATCCTATGGTGTGACCATTCAAATAAAACCTCTTCAGCAGTACTTTTGCATGGCACCAATTGGTTTTCAATATTTTACAAAATAAAATTTGGGATTTTTCTTGAATTTTGATTTTTGGCACTCTTAAAGGGTTAAGCTTACTCTACACGTGCACTGAAACTGCTATAAATAACTATGTTTGGTTACGGATGCCTACAATGGAAATTTGGGATTTTTGAATTTTGAGTTTTGGCGCTCTTGGGAATTAAAGGGTTAAAGTAAAGAACAGATTTAAACTCCAGAATTTCTCCTACTGATTAGCAAAAGCAAATATTTCTAAAAAAAACGTTATTACCTGATTGGGTAGGGCGTTCAGCATTGATGACGTCAGCAGAACTCGACCAATCTCAGCTATCTTGGCTGTGAAGGCCTGGAAGCAAGGATCAAGTGACAATTTACTACAAAGTAGTGTTGACTAAAACCAATTTCCAACAATTCTTTAACTCGAACTAAAGTACGAGAAATGAAAGCCACGTGTACTGAGCAATACTTTGTTGTAACGCTGTTTATTATGATGTGCGAGGTAGTTCTAGGGTACATTCGATTGGGAAATCCGTTTTCGGATTTTGAAATCAGGATTTCGGATTTTCCAATTAAACGCAAAATCCGAAAACGGATTTCGACGCACCGAATTCCTTTTCCGCAATGGATTTCTATGAACAATGGGAAATCTGAAATCCGGATTTCAAAATCCGAAAACGGATTTTCCAACCGAATGCACCTCTAGCTTTTGAGTCTGTGATTGAACTTCATAACAACAACAACAAAAAACCTTTATTAGTTAGCTAAAGGTTCTTGAGCAGTACTTTTCAACGGTGCTGTTTATTACGCAATGGATTTCTATGAACAATGGGAAATCTGAAATCCGGATTTCAAAATCCGAAAACGGATTTTCCAACCGAATGCACCTCTAGCTTTTGAGTCTGTGATTGAACTTCATAACAACAACAACAAAAAACCTTTATTAGTTAGCTAAAGGTTCTTGAGCAGTACTTTTCAACGGTGCTGTTTATTATGCTGTAGAATGTAACGTTTTAGCCTGTGTTTGAAGTCCTACAGTGTGACCAATGCAAAGGAAAGTTCTTGAGCAGTACTTCCCTGTAGTAGCATTGTTTGTTATGCTGTACAAAGTGGTTCTAGCTTTTAATTTGAGTCTCAGTCTGTGGATGAAATCCTTAAGTGTGAGCATTCAAATGAACGCCACTGAGCAATACTTCCCTGTAGAAGCATTGTTTGTTATGCTGTACAAAGTGGTTCTAGCTTTTAATTTGAGTCTCAGTCTGTGGATGAAATGCTTAAGTGTGAGCATTCAAATGAAAGCTATTGAGTAGTACTTTCCTGTGGTGCTGTTTATTATGCTGTACAAGGTGGTTCTAGCTTACGAGTCTGTGTTCGAAATCCTAAAGTGTAATTGTTCAGATGAAAGCTATAGAACAGTACTTTCCGGTGGTGATATTTATAATTGTACTGTGAAGGATGGTTCTAACTGTCTGTGGATAAAATCATACAGACCGCCCATTCAAATGAAAGCTACTGACCAGTACTTTCCTGTGGTGCCGGTTATTACGTTTACATGGTAATTCTTATTTTTGAGTCTGTGAATAAAATCTTTTAATGTAGCATTCAAGAGCTTGGTTGGTGATCCTGTGCCTATGTCTTGCTTAAGATATGGGTTGGTATACCTGTGCTTGTCTCTTGTTGAAGGCAAACTCTTGGTCCAGAAACTCCAGTAACAGGAGTGGACTGGGAAATCCCTTACGATGAGTGTACACGTCTCTTACGTGATATCTCTCCTCAAGTATCTGATCTATAATGCGGGAGAAAATTATATTAGAACAGAACGTGTAAATGAGTAGAGACTGTGAGATAGTTACTTTCCTCGACAGCCCCTGAAGGTTCCAGAGGACTTGCAGTATTTAAAGGCAGGTTTTCGATAGCGTATGATAATAAGCATAAGCGTAAGTTCATCAAGGACACAACAACAAATGTTGGCATAAACATAAGATCGGACACACTCGTTTTTCTTATGTTGTTCTCACTAGAAATTCACGGGGCATAAGCATAAGCACAGAAAATCAAAGGCTCCTATGAGCTAACTTGTGAATACGAAACGCTCTGAATTAAAAACATTCTGCACACCTTCAGACCCTCCCCTCTCCTAGACGTTTTGGTCCCCCCTCACGTCCAACTCCCCACCCTCCATACCTCCCATTGGTAAGGCAGGTGAACATTACACATCGTCCTTCCGACCCCTCTCCTAGACATTTTGCTCCCCCCCCCCCCCACCACGTTCAACTCCCCGCCCTCCCCTCCCTCCAATGCCGTCCACATGTGTAAGGCAGGTAACCATTACATCACGCGGGCTCAAAGTAAAGAGCCGATCGAGCGATCGAGCGATCGAGTGAAATTTTGTCCTTCAACAATTAGCCCGAGATTATGAGCTCGAAATTTCTATCGCGTGATAGTTGATGAGGGCGAAGCCCGAATCACCTATCACGCGATAGAGATCAAGAGCGAATAATCTAATTGTTTTAGTATAAATCTACTAGACGTTCAAAACTTAACAACAAATACTCTTCACTGACACTTCAAAAACGCGAAGAAGCGGCCGCCATTAGGCTACTCACTCCACTCACTTTCTACAACAGAATAGATAGTGAGAAGCGTAGCCAATAAGAGAACAGCATTCGTGATAGAATACTAGTAGATTTGTACTAAAATTTTTTTTTTCTGTTGCTTACCGGATTTCTTGTCAATCAGATGCAACTCTTTATCTTCCTTGTTACATTGGAGTCGTGACCTAAATGATTCCAATACTTTACCAAAGGTCATTTCCTTGTTAAAGAAAAATGCATGTTTATCAGTTATTAAAGTTTTATCAGTTTTTTTTATCAGGTTAAAAATGCATGTTTGTCAGTTTAGGGGCGGACAGGGCGGCTTTACATAAATGCCATTTCCCGGCACATAATAATAAAAAGTTTATTGGAAATATCGCGTTCACGTTTCAAGCAATCCAAAAACGCCTAACTCATCTCATGAATCTATGTTATGGGGTGTTTTGTGGGTATTTTTGGGAGGAAATAGTTTTTCTCGAAGGATTTGTAAAATTTAGAGAAATAAGAAATATTGAAGATTTAATGTAAAATTAAAATTAGAATTTGAAATTAAAAAATTAGTAGATTGACACCAAAATAGTCCATAAGCAACCTGGGGTGCTCTTGCCTGGGTATCAACAGTTTGTTGGTGTTCCAAAGATCATTTCCTTTCTCCTATCCCTTCTTTAAACTTCTTAAAATTTAATCAAATGCAGGTAAAACCCCGCCTTAAGGGAATAGTAAACGCTGATGTCATAAAAAATCGGAAAAACCTTCATTTTCGTGTGCGCACGTGCAAAATTACACAAGCCTGCGTAATCAGTGCGCGTGCGACTATAAAACTATAAGGAGCCTCCTTACTTAAAACCCATCGTATATAAATATAAAGTATTGTATTGTACTAAAGAGTGTTTTCACCTCGTCAAATCAAAATTCAGAGCATTAAACAACCGTTTTCGATTCCAAAATGTTGATGGAATTGTAGAGAGTTTAAAACTACACATATGGGCCAAATTTTGAAGCGCAAAAGCATTTCGTACAAGAGTTATAGACGAACGAGTATTAGACATTTTTAGTAAGAAATATATGGAGCGGTCATCTTGGCGCCCCACTAAGAGGCCCCAACATGGCGGCCAAACATTCAAAGTCTTAATTACACTAAAAATCTCATAAAATAATATTGAAAAAAAAATAATAAAAAAATAACTTTCAACTGGTTCAATTTTGTTTATTTTCACGGCTTATCTAATTAAAAATAGCGTGACGAATTGCGTGACACATTTGAAAACTTTATAAATCGGAATGAAAAAATCGTTGAAACCTGAAACTTTGTGTAAACGATTATAACACTGGTATCTACATACCATGCTAGAAACAGCTTTGTAGGATGTATAGTTTAGATTTTTGAATTTTTACGATGTCATGTGCAAACACTCTACAGGAATAAATAAACGTACATCGTGAACCGGAACTGTTTCTTTAGTCTTCTCCTGATCCTCTTCGCTTTCTTCATTGTTATCTTGATCCGGAAGGATAACACAAAGTTTCTAAAAAAAACATTCAATAAATAAACACAATGCATACAGTGTACGTTAAAGTGCTCCTGTGATCAAATTTTTGATTTTCATTTTTTTACATTTTCGTGTACAATTATCACTATGCAAACCTGTTACCACTACTTTTGGTCTCAACTCCTTTCGTTACTTTGCATCTAAGACCTGGAACTCCCTACCTAATAATGTAAGATCTGAGCCTACTTTAACTAGTTTTAGAAGACTTCTTAAAGTAATATCTTTTTAGACGTGATTGTCTTCTATACTTCTTGAATTTTAAAATGTGATCTAACCAATGTATTAGTTTTAATTAGTATAGAAAAATATGTATATAGTGTAAATATTTATTTATTTATTTTTATTTATTTATTTTTGTAAATTTTATTTTTTGCTTTCTTATATGTTATTTTACTCGAAGAAATTAGCTTCACGAGCTACACTTAAATTCGAGTTAAAATAAAGTTTATGTATGTATGTATGTATGTATGTAGACTTTCTTACCCATCTTGCCAAATTTCAATTCATTACGAACATCAGAAGTCTTTTTATTTTAACATTTATTTCCGAGAATTTACGGCCGCCATTAATCAACCTTGTTCCAAGGCTTGGTTGCGAATGAGAGAAAGTGACGTCAAAGACTCAAACATACCTCACGGGTTGAAATTATAATAACAATAAGTATTGAAAATCACGCGAAAAGCAACATAAACTTTGGACTTGTTCTTCGTGCAATTTTCTAAGAAAGTCTAATAGTACACGAAAATGTAAAAAAATGAAAATCAAAAATTTTATCATAGGGGCACTTTAACGGTTGCAATGTTTGAGTCTCTTTGAGTGTACAACTAAATGGACGACACAAATTACGAAGATTTCCGAAAATTTTCGAAAATTCGACGAATACTTTTCGAGGGCTGTACGAATGTTTCCGAGCATTTTCCAAAATTTCCCAAAGATTGCCGAAGACGTCCGAAGATTTCCAAGGAAGATCCAAAGATGTTTCTATTATAGACCAATAACGACTTTGAACATGTTTGACATTAATTTACCAAGGGGTGGGGGGAGACATGGTAGCTAATGTGATGAGAAGATTGATGTCTTCACAATGTGGAATATCATTTTTGTCACTGGGAGATATCTGTGTATTTCACTGAAGTTCATATTTATAATAACAAGCACAAAAGCCTAAATTGTCAATCGGAACATTTGTGTGTGATATGAAGAAACATCTCACAAACATTATGAAAAATATATTGATTACTGCGCTCTTCAAAACATGCGAACTCTGATGTTTAAAGCCCAACTAAGGTTTACGTTTTACGCTGCAGTCAATCATTATTATGGTGGACTCCTGAAAATAGAAACTGACAAAATGCATCAAAATCCATTAATCACAACCCACAAACATGAACGATGGACCATAAAACTGTTGACCATATTACATTGTTTCCTGAGACATCCGCTATGATAGTTAACCCTTTAAGCCCTCACAATTTCTCACCACTACTTCTATAGAAAATGTATAGGACTAGAAATGAGAATTTAAATTTTGATGTTAGGGCTTAAAAGGGTTAAAGCAGTGAAAACCAAAACTGTCGATTGAGGTTTGAACTTCAGTGTCCGCGTGTTATTAAAAAGCGCAGTGAAAACAGTGATCACATACCTTTGCACCAGGAACATTTGAACTGATGCGTAGCGTGTTCTGTTGAAACAAAATAGAGTTTCATGTCATACATCAAACACGAGGAAGATAAGGATATCCAAACACCGAGAGTGGGTTAAAAAACGAGGCGCAGCCGAGTTTTTTTAACCCACTTCGAGGTGTTTGGATACCTGGTGAAACACACTTTCGAGTGTTTGATATAGCTTCTCAAACTGATCATTAAATGCGGAGAAAACGAAAGAATAAAATCGCCAAAACCTATGCAAATTAAGACCGGGTATCCAAACTTCCTTCGCGATAGTGATTTTCTTTGAGCTTTCATAATGAATTATTAATGAGTTTTAGAACAAAAGACAGCCAATAAATATTACACTGAATTGTAACAAACGCTGTTGTTTCGAGGAGCCATCAACGAGAAAACCAATGACTTAAAGTAAATCAATGGTCTAAATAAACATTCACTTCACATAGGAATAGTTTTTGTTGTGACATTCTATAAGGGCTGAATTTGAGTGGGGACGTTTCAATGTGAGAAGGCATTTATTCGAGTAAAAACGTCAGTTCCCGTTAATTAACGTCAGTATCGCCTAATAAAGTCGACCCTCGTTAATACAGACACCAGGGGCCAGACCATATTGCGGAGGTAGTAAGACTTTGTATGAATTTTGCTATCTTCAGGACCCAGAGAACTGTCTGCAGTTGAGAGGAGGATATGTTATGGAGGATCCATATTATATGATAATATAATAGGGATTGTGTGAATTTTGCTACTTAAAGACCAAGAGAACTGTATGTAATAAAGAGGTGTCCGTATTAGAGAGGTAGGGATTTAATAAATTTTTGCAGAGAACTGTCCATAATACAAAGGTGTCCGTATTATGGAGGTGCCCGAAAGGAAAGTTTCAGCAAACACACAATACAGATATGCAATAATAATTGTTCAACGGATGTCAAAAGTGACTTGGGGCCTTAATCAATCATTTTACTGACAGTACAGTGTTCACAGGTCTAGAAAAAGCCTATGTCTGCTCTCGCAGGCTATTTTAGCAATAGTGTATTTGACATAATGCAATCTTTACCAAAACAACAATGCAGTATTTACAGCTAAAACCAGTCAGGTTTCTGAATTTAAAAAAAATGGTACGCAAGGCGTACTTATGTAAGTATATACTGACTTATGCAGATAATCTGGGTGGGATAAGGTGGGATGAAGGGAAAAAATAACTAACCGAATGGAATTAAAATGTGTTAGATATAAGACAAAAAAGAAACAACATTTAGGATACTTATTACATGAGCAGTCTTCGGAGCTTAACGTTTCATTTACAGCTTAAGCTGTCACATTTCTAATCAAAAGCAAGACTCCTGATGACCGAACAATCCGTCAAGGGTAAAAAGGCGTATAAGTTTGTGAAAAAGAAATTGAATCCGAATACAGACTTACATCACAATGTTCTTTCCTCAAACACTGCTTGAGATCTTTGAACAAAAATCCATGAACACTTGGCACAGCCTACCCATGAAAAAGAACCACTGTTAACATACACAATATTTGTTCCTTGACCTTTTCACTCCCCGAGTCAGTTATGGAGACACGTAGTGCTCTTTTAAGTTTTGAATCTGTCAACGAAATCCTATGGTGTGACCATTCAAATGAAACGTCTTCGGCAGTACTTTTGCATGGCACCACTTGTTTTTCAATATGTTACAAAATAAAATTTGGGATTTGCCTTGAATTTGTATCTTTAGCATTCTTGGGGAAAAAAGTAAGTCTGATTTGTAATGTCAACTCTCAAGCACTCTCGTTGACTCTCGAGTAATCTCGAGAAATTAATTTTTGAATCTCCTTAAATTTTTGTGAGAACTAACACGAATTCAAAGGCTTCCCTCATGTGACGGCCGACTGTCAAGTGCTCTCATTAACTTCCAAGCGATGTTACCATGTTTGATTAAATCTCTTGCCATTGTTTGACCATCAAATTACATGCGCTGTTGCAAAATGTCAAGCTTTTTCAGGTTTGAAGACCTTTGAACCCTCAGCAACTAGCTCAACTTGTGCCTGTTCAATCGCATTCCAAGTTATCGATGGAGGTTGAATTCTGAAGGCACAACTGAACAACTGAATCCTACTTTCTCATTGTGAAAAGATGGATATATTATACAAACCTGCCACAAAAGCGATAAAACCAAAGCCAGAGAGTCTTGAGTACCAGGTTTGTTAGTCCTGGTATAGTACATTGCCACACCGATCTACCAAGAGAAAGCAATAGCATGTTATCCTTTTATTAATGGCGTTGAAGTAAAGAATTTTTTTAACTTTTCTCTTAAAAAAGAATGAAAATACAAACAACAAGACTGAAAAAGCAACACCTAATGCCACACATTTGTTTAACTGGTCACACAGACTAAAACGTTAGAGCCACCTTCTACACCTTAACACTACACCTTCTACATCTACACAAAAACGTTAGAGCCACCTTCTACACCTAAACACTACACCTTCTACATCCACACACAAACGTTAAAGCCACCTTCTACACCGTAATAAACAGCACCATAGGAAAGCACTGCTCAATAGCTTTCATTTCAATAGTTAGACTTGAGGATTTCGCCCCATGGACTCAAAAGTTAGAATCACTTTGTACAGCATATATAATAAACAGCACCACAGGAAAGTGCTGCTCAATTACAGCTTTCATTTGAATTGTTACATTTTAGGATTTTATCCACGGTCTTCAAAGTAAGGACCACCTTGTACAGCATAATATGCAGCACCACAGGAAAGTACTCCTTAAAAGCTTTCTTTTGAATGATTACACTTTAGAATTTCATCCACAGACTCAAACGTTAGGACCACCTTGTGCAGCATAATAAACAGTACTATGGGAACGTACTGTTCAATAGCTTTCATTTGTCGAATGAATGGTTACACTCAAAGGTTAGAACCACCTTATAAAACAGCTAACTGTAAAATAAAAATAAAAACAGCGAAATGCAAAGAACACTGACAATGAGACAACGAATTGCGTTTTTACATCAAATAATTTAGCTTCTACGAGAGTCACTGTAAGATTGCTAAATTGAGGTCATGGTAATCAACACAAAATCATCCTCTGGATACTGGTTTTACTGACCAGATTGTTGATGAGGAATCTTGAGGAAGTCTTAGGAAGCTCTGTGATGTAAAGAATCAGTTTCCTGAGTAGTGAGATGTGTTCTTCCTGTTCAAAACAAAACAGAATGGGAATAAGATGTCTGTTAATATGCAAGGGAAAAAATGGCGTTGCGACATGAATTGCGTGCACAGTAGGGGTGTGCAAACACAATTAGTGTGAACATCCTTAACAGTGTTTCTAATGTAATATAATTATCTGAGAAAGAGGACCTTGTAATTAACTCAGAAGTTTAACACATGAAGATTAATTCAACTGACCTGTTTGTCTTTCTTTGTAAACTGCTCGAGAATAGTTCTGAAGAAAAGTACCGGATCATCAACCAAACATTTCCACACAAGACGGCGGGCGACTTCCATCACTAGAGATTTAACATAGAGTTTAATAAGAGATTATCACCAGCATGAATCTAGTAAGTGCTCTTGCTCACCAAGAGTCTCCCAATATACAGCTTTGTTGGTTAGAGCATCTGACCAGTCATGGGTTTGATTTCCTTTGGTGACCTGACTTTTGTCCCATGCTCATCAGATGCCTCTGAAAATCCCCTTTGGGGACGTGGTAATAAAGTATGTATGTATATGTATGCTGGACATTTCATCTTTCGTATTTCATGAGCGAGCTTAAAATTTACCATCTTTCTACATTTATCACCACACTCGTAACAAATCCCCATAAATGCAGACTGCGTCTATTGATTTTATTGCAAAAGAAATATTTATACACTTGTAAAAACCTGACAAAAAACCCTGATCTAGATGAATTCTTAACAAAGTTATTTGAACAGTACTGTATTAAAAATTGTGGCATATTAAATATGTAGTAGCATTATGTGGCTGACTGACTTGCAGTTTTCCTTTTTTGCCTTTCTTTTGTTTAAATACTATCTGTAGGTCTCATGCAAATTTTGTTATTTATATCCTGTAATGTTGATATGATTAATTTTGTAATCTCATGTAAGTCTTCTTAGCTCAATAGTTGTAACCTGTAATTTGTGATTGTGGTATGTAAAAATAAAATATAGTGTACAATGCAAAAACAAAAAAAAATTATCACCACACATGATGCTGTCAACATGACTGATTCTAGCAGTTGCAAGATGCGTGTCACATATGAACCTATACTAGTAACTGGCCTAGCTCACCACAAGTCTTCCAGCAGCTTAGTTGGTTTCTTTTGGTTTCCGGAATGTTTTGTATAGGTTTCATTCCCATCAGGGATTCAGATTGTTGTCTTTGTCCCATGCGCGTGACATGCACAGCATTACATTTTTATCATGACTAAATTTGTTTGCGTGTTAAGACAACACCTCTACCCTGCAAATCTTCTTATTCCAATCCACTAATGACGGATTGCAAACACTAACGATTGTTTGCCAAAATTGACAATCACTAAATAAATACAAGTTTCTTTATAATTTCCAGCAACTGGATGATTGTGTGTGGTCATTAGGAATCATAAAATAGCTTAAAGAGCACTTTTTAATTGAGTGTTGAAAGTAATTTTGCGATTGCTTTAGTTCTGCATTGCTACACTTTGTGATTGGCTAAAAAATCTCGCAGCACTTTCTCAACCAATCAGAAGTAAAATCAGAGCAAATTGTGGCTTGCTTGCACGTGTTTTCCCGCGCTTGGCGCCGGCTACATGTATTTGCTTTGAGTTCTGATTGGTTCATTAGATTGTCTGCGACTGTTGTGATTGGCCAGAGTAATTACTTTGGTTTTGGTTTTACAACACTCAACTGAAAACCGCTCTACTATGCAAACCATGTGGATTCAAGCCTGTTTAACCAGAATAGCTCCATACGCAAGGGTTGTCTAATACTTGGACACATTTATGCATAGCACTGTATTGTATTATATGACCATAGCAACAGTTTAACAATACATTCTAGAACAGCACAATGTATTACAGTACAATGCTAAGCATAAATTTCTCAGAGTATTGGACAAGTAAGCCCTACTCTATCACCAACCTGCCACCTTTTCGCTATCCACCATGACATCATCCATCATCTTGATGATGTCAGGAATGGCAGACGACACTGCTTGAGGCCACATCTCAGCAGCCACTTGATGGCTTTCACCTTAATTCATGTTCAAAGTAAAGTAAATAATGTCTTTAATAGGCAAATCATTGCAATGTAAAATGAATTAAAATGTGCTTTCAAATTACTTTAAAATCTTAAAGTAGATTTTACAATTTACGTATGTTATGGGGGACTGGGTTACAGAGGTTCGCTTAATGAAAACTTTACAAAATTATTATAATGCAAAAGGTAATTTATATATAATAATTACTGACATCAAATAAATAAACACAAATGATACCGTAAATCCTCTATTAAGGCACCCGGGGGGAGGGGGGGCTTATTGATTTCAAGTACTTTTGAGGGGGCTTATTACAATTTAGTGAAACACAAACAGTTCACCACTCATTGATTACCACAATAATGATCATTTGTAGTACAACTACCGGTTATATTTTCCCCAAAGCTCGCAAGTACTGTGTATATGAATTGGTGCCCGGATTTGAATGGTACAAATGTACCAGTTATACAGTCAGCCATTATATTTTTGATTGTCTGGGTTGTGAAGGAAAAAACCAGGGGGGGGGGGGGGGGGGGGGGGGGTGCTTAATGATTTTTTGCTCCAAAAGGGAGGGCTTTTTGGAGAGGGGGGGCTTAATAGAGGATTTACAGTACTAGTACAATATCATAGAGCAGTTTTCAATTGAGTGTCGTAAAACCAAAACCAAAGTAATTACTCTGACCAATCACAGCAGTCGTAAACAATCCAATGAACCAATCAGAGCTCGAAGCAATTACATGTCGCCGGCGCCAAGCGCGGGAAAACGCGTGCGAGCAAGTCACGATTGGTTTTGGTTTTACTTCTGATTGGTCGAGAAAGTGGCGCGAGATTTTTTAGCCAATCACAAAGCGTAGCAATGCAAAACCAAAGCAATTGTGTAATTACTTTCGACAGTCAATTGAAAACTGCTCTATTTATTATAATTACTAATCTAAAAACAGATTGAAAATAATTTTATGATTAATCTTAAACAAGATGTCCACAACTCCTGTCTGCCTGTAGTCATGGTTGGGAAGAAGCTCTTACAGAATCTCTCTGTCCAGCACTTTTTCAGACAAAATTGGTCATCGTTTCTTACAGTAGTATAGGCATGTGCTCCCTCCCTGGTCTGAAGTAGATGAAGTGTACACCAGCAGATATCTATCATATTCATCATTTCACGGGTATCAAGAACACATAATTTAATGAGCTCCCATCTGGCCTTGTAGTTCAGTGGTGCAGCATTTGCACTGGAATCGCAGAGGTCATGGGTTCAAATCCTGTCGAGGCCTGAAATGTATTTTTAGGCTCTCATTGCAACTTCTTAGTAAGTTGCGGTATAACTGTAGCAGGAAAATGTTTCTTTTGCGCCGCTCCCAACTATCTTGGTTTGTAGCTTTGAGCTTTAATTCGACAACGTTAATTGAAGTAGCTGTATACTCATCAGCAGATATCTTCTTGATAGTTTGTTCACATTTTATAAGCTCATACCATGTGCATCTAATCTGAGGCGATTAATAATTATTCATATTCTAGGTATTGCACTGGAACTAGCGTTTAGTCAAGGTTCATGTGAGGAATCTTTCCACATGCAAATATTTTTAACGATATCCTTTGACAATTGAGCATCCATTGAAGGGCTTGTTCTAGTTCAATATTGAGAATACTGTTATGATCTATTAAAGTCGCCCAGTGGTTCACTGTAGGATTTGCCAGGTAGGATGCTCCTCAACGCACACTTTTGAATTGGCTCAACTTCTTCCAACAAGTACATGTACTTGAATAGACTGGAGTACTTGCCAGACTGGACATGGTAGACTGGACTGAACTGGACTGGGCTAGTCACTTTATCCTGTGCCAGACAGATCAATGGGCAACATAGCTCAAACATATTAAGCAGATTGCAAAAAGACTTTACTTTGCTTTCAAACAAAAGGCTTTTTAGTTTTCAATAGCTATAAATACGACGTACTGTTAACAGAATGGCAATAACCTTCACAATAATCAGCTTTGCGCATGCAAAATAACTGAACACCAAAGCTCCACAAGGTAAACAGCAATGTTAGCAATGTTAAAAAGCATAGCATAATTAGCTCAACTCTTCAAAAGGCAAAAATTAATTTTACTTTATAATTACTGGATAACCCTTTCACTCCTAGTTGCTTCATGCTACAGAAACCGGGTTAAGCTCCAGTTGTGTGGGACACCTTTGACTCGTGTGGGACACCTGTGGCTCGTGCGCGACTTTACCAGTTTTCTTTTCCTTAAGTGAAACCTTGAGTTATAAAAAAAAAATAAATGTAATTCTAATTTTTGAGACTGTGGATGAAATCCTAAAGTGTGACCATTCAAATGAAAGCTAATGAGCAGTACTTTCCTGTGGTACTGTTTATTATGCTGTACAAGGTGGTTCTAACTTTTGAGTCTGTGGATGAAATCCTAAAGTGTGACCATTCAAATGAAAGCTACTGAGCAGTACTATCCTGTGGTGCTGTTTATTATGCTGTACAAGGTGGTTCTAATTTTTGAGACTGTGGATGAAATCCTAAAGTGTGACCATTCAAATGAAAGCTACTGAGCAGTACTATCCTGTGGTGCTGTTTATTATGCTGTACAAGGTGGTTCTAACTTTTGAGTCTGTGGATGAAATCCTAAAGTGTGACCATTCAAATGAAAGCTACTGAGCAGTACTATCCTGTGGTGCTGTTTATTATGCTGTACAAGGTGGTTCTAATTTTTGAGACTGTGGATGAAATCCTAAAGTGTGACCATTCAAATAAAAGCTACTGAGCAGTACTTTCCTGTGGTGCTGTTTATTATGCTGTACAAGGTGGTTCTAATTGTTGAGACTGTGTATGAAATCCTAAAGTGTGACCATTCAAATGAAAGCTACTGAACAGTACTTTCCTGTGGTGCTGTTTATTATGCTGTACAAAGTGGTTCTAACTTTTAAGTCTGTGGATGAAATCCTAAAGTGTGACCATTCAAATGAAAGCTACTGAGCAGTACTTTCCTGTGGTGCTGTTTATTATGCTGTATAAGGTGGTTCTATCTTTTAAGTCTGTGGATGAAATCCTAAAGTGTGACCATTCAAATGAAAGCTACTGAGCAGTACTTTCCTGTGGTACTGTTTATAATGCTGTATAAGGTGGTTCTATCTTTTAAGTCTGTGGATGAAATCCTAAAGTGTGACCATTCAAATGAAAGCTACTGAGCAGTACTTTCCTGTGGTACTGTTTATTATGCTGTACATCACAAGGTGGTTCTAATTTTTTAGTAACTAAAATGAAATTAGACAGGGTGACCTTGAGTGAGCAGTCCAGTCTTGTGATGGGTTTTGATTGTCTAATGGTCAAGTGCTCTTGGGAGAGAATGGGTTAAAACCAGTGTTAGTTTAAAAGAAGAAAGCATTACGTTAGAATTGCCCAAACCTGCATCATTATCAAGTTCATCTTCTGCTGAGTTTTCTGTAGGCTCCAAATGATAATGCCAAACATCTAAGCGGGCAAATCTTTCTGCTGAAAACCCACAGCAACGAAAAAGCAAACAAAAACAAAATGATGGACATGATTATGATCCTGTGACGTCCATTAAGTGCTGCCAATGTTGGTGCCCTCTTTTGCTGCTGATGATGGTGCAACAATGTTATTATGGCTGGTGGACACAAGGTTGTCCTTGATAATACTGGCTAATATTGGTGCTCGATGGTGCCATTGTTATTACTGTTGATATAGACAAGTTTGACCTTGACAACACTGTGCCAATATTGGTGCTTTCAATAGTGCTCATGATAGTGCCATTGTTATTACTGTTGATGGACATAAGGTTGGCCTTGACAATACTGTGCTAATATTGGTGCTCTTAAAGGTGCCATTGTTATTATTGTTAATGGATGCGAGGTTGACCTTGACAATACTGTGCCAATATTGGTGCTTATAACCTTGCGAGCTCGTGATATTATCAGTGTAGTGGTTGGTAATGGAGGCAAAATTGACAATGTTACAACTGCCAATTGAATAATGGAATCCTCATGACAGTGTCAGTATAGTGCTAGGCGATTGTAGGCTTTGAGAATATTGTCATATATATATATAAATGCTCATTGCAAGTTTAGTGCTTGCATTGACAATGGAGACAAGGCTGTCTTTGACAATATTGTGCCAACATTGATGGCCACTACACTGTATGGTGCTCGCGATAGCACTGGTGGAGTGCTCGCTTTTAAAAGACAAGGTTGACTTTGACAATATTGATTAGTGCAGTGCGGCAATGCTTCATAATGGAGACGAGGCTGACCTTGATAATATTGTGCCAATACAGTTGCTCATCACAGTGCTCACAATAACCAATCAAATTTCTCCTAATACTTACCTTTTTCATCTTCAGCAACATTGACACCAACTGTTGCCTCCATTGATACTGGTACAGCTCGCATTAAGTACTCAGCCCTCTCCTGCTTTTTCTTCAACTCATTTCCACTGTCTCGGACCTTCTTTGTGTCATTTTTCTTCTGCCCCTGTTGTTCATCCAGTAGGAGACGTGCATCCCAAGGACAATCAGGAGGGTGGCTTGAAGCCATTCCCACAGTGGGGGAAGGGAGGGTGAAGTCAATTTTTGGTGGTGGAACCTAGAGTAACATTTGCAAAGATGCAACAGTAATCAGATACAGAATCCAAGCAAAAGAATGACAAGGGCATGGTTATATGGTGGTACTGAAAATAGTGGAAGGCAGAGAAGTGAAGTAAGTTTGTGGTGGTGGATCCTTGTGTGAAAGTTGAAAAGATTATTACTCTTTCCAGTAAACCAGGACACTCACAAATTTTATGTCCACCTTCAGAGTAAGTATCATTATGCTGCAAGTCTATTTCAAATGCATCACATGGTAGATTTGTCTGTAACACATGACAAGCTTTTTTGTATTGTGTGATCACACTTCCTTTGCACATGTACAGTGCTTGAACACAAACATGTGACACAAAGATAGTCTCACGGCATCATGATTATTACTCTGAAGGCAGCAAAAATATTCATGGGTGTCACGGTTTAATGGGAAGAGTAGTAATTGCTCTTGGCCCATACTAGGAAACTGGAAGAGAAGAGAAACATTCAAGTTAACTTTAGCAGCACAACCTATAGCTATAGCAACACAAGTACATGTACATATCTGTACATGCAGATACATAACAACAAGAAGGATTATATCAAGAAATTCTTACAATTATAATGTACCTTTAAACTCAACCTTGCTCCTTCTTGCATTCTTGGCCAGGCATGATACCTAGATTGCCATAACACCTCAAATCTAGATTGAAACAAATGCAATCAGGACAATTAACCCTTTCACTCCCAAGAGTGCCAAACATCAAAATTCAAGAAAAATTCCAAATTTCATTTTGTAAAATATTGAAAAACAAATGGTACCATGCAAAAGTACTGCTGAAGAGGTTTCATATGAATGGTTACACCATAGGATTTTGTCCACAGAATCAATAGTTAGAACTACACTACATGTCTCTATAATTGACTCTGGGAGTGAAAGGGTTAAGAAATCAAAAATAAAGTAAACATAAAGTTGATCATCTTATCCTTTGGAATTGAGAATGAGATGTGCATAGCAGTACATTTACATTTACCAAAATGAGAGCAGTCCCTCTCTTCGAGGCTTACAGTATGTGCTCTGGTCGTGGTCAAGTTATTACAGTTCTTAATGCGTCAGCTGACAAAACCCCACTCTTAAAAGAGTTAATATTAGGAGCTGTAGCCAACATGGCAGGCAAATTGTTCCATTGTTTTATAGTTCTAGATAGGAAGCTGTACTGAAGGTAAGTTTTCTTCTCGTTACATGTAGGTATTCTATAGGATTTAGTGTGAGTATTTCTGGAGTATCTCATAAGTATAGGTAATCATACGGTTTCGAGTTCAATTTGGGATTAATTTGCATGAGTGAGTTTTTCAAAAAGCTCAAAATTGCACAAGCCACTTCGGCGAGTGCAATTTGAGCTTTTTGAAAAACTCACTCATGCAAATTAATCCCAAATTGAACGAGAAAACCGTATGATTACTTATTAATAATTATACATGAAAAAATTTGCATCCATTTTTGTTTGGATTTGCCAAAAAAAAGAAAAAAAAATTTTTTTTTTTCGATTTGTAATTTGCACTGGTGTTACACGTTTTGCACTGGTGTTACACTTGAACTGCACTGCTCTTAGCCAATCAGAATCGAGTAATTTTTTCATGTATATTATTAGTGGTATAAGTTCTTTAGAGAAGTCTACTTCGACTAATTAAAGTCAGACTGGGACCAAAAGAAATGTTATGCTAGCCCTAACAGGTAAATCTTAGTCCTCTTGTATAAACTTGTGTATTTTGATAAAAAAATATTTTAACAATTTTAAAAGCATTTCAATTTTTTAAATTGTTTTTCAAATCTTTCAAATTTCTGCTTGGGATAATTAAAAAGCAAAATAGCACCACAGGAAAGTACTGCTCAGCAGCTTTCATTTGAATGATCACACTTTAGGATTTCATCAACTGACTCAAAAGATAGATCCACCTAGTACAGCATAATAAACAGTACCACAGGAAAGTACTGTTCAGTAGCTTTCACTTGATGAATGGTTACACTTTTTAAAATTAGGATTTCATCCACCGACTCAAACGTTAGAACCACCTTGTACAGCATAATAAACAGCACCACAGGAAAGTACTGTTCAGTAACTTTCATTTGAATGGTTACACTTTAGGATTTCATCCACACACTCAAACATTAGAACCACCTTGTACAGCATAATAAACAGTACCACAGGAAAGTACTGTTCAGTAACTTTCATTTGCATGGTCACACTCTAGGATTTCATCCACACACTCAAACATTAGAACCACCTTGTACAGCATAATAAACAGTACCACAGGAAAGTACTGTTCAGTAACTTTCATTTGAATGGTCACACTTTAGGATTTCATCCACACACTCAAACATTAGAACCACCTTGAACAGCGTAATAAACAGTACCACAGGAACGTACTGCTCAGTAGCTTTCATTTGAATGGTCACACTTAGGATTTCATCCACAGACTCAAACATTAGAACCACCAGCTTGTACAGCATAATAAACAGTACCACAGTAAAGTACATATACTGCTCAGTAGCTTTCACTTGATCAGTTACACTTAAGGAGTTCACCCACACATTCCAAATTAAAGTTAGAATTTCTTTAAATATTCCTCAAGGTTTGAGTTTAACAAGTTTAAACAAACAAGATATGTCCAGCAACTGAAATGCCTACCTCTGAAGAGACTTTACTCGTTCATCTGCATCTGTGCAAACAAGTTCTTTGTGTAACATTTGTTCCACTGTGTCTCTTAGACGGATCCCAGTCAGCAGAAACACTGCAGCTAAACATTATCATGGTAAAATATGGAAGTTAAGCATGTCAACATCTATGAAAGGTCACCTACTTACTCATGGGGATGGCATTGGAGGGAGGGGAGGGTGGGAAGTCGGACACAGGGGGTGGAAGGTCAGTGGAGCAAAATGCATAAGAGAGGGGAGGGACGGTGAACATTGAGCCAGCAATATGCAGTGGTCACCTGCAGTCAACTCTCTCTTAAGCGACCACTCTTGGTGCAGTAAAAAGTGGAGAGAGTTGACTGTACTTTACAAATGGGGATGGCATTGGATGGAGGGGAGGGTGGGGACTTGGATGCAGGGGGTGGAAGGTGAATGAAGCAGACCATCTAGGAGAGGGAAGGTCCAAACCTTTGGTATTCACGAGTTGGCTCATACAGTTAAGTGTGGGAGCCTTTGATTCAACTTTGAGTTGCTAGTCATGTTCACTGGCAGCTGTTGATGGTCATGACAGCCAGCGGCTGGCTACTTATGACAGCCCTGACGACCTCCAGTGAACAAGCCTGCACATACCTACAGATGATACCAGCTGTTGATCCTCATCAAGCAGCAGTTCCCATGCCACAGGAAGGGTTTCCATCAGATGTTCAGTGTCAATAACTGTGCCAGCCTTGGCGATCACTGAGAATGGACAGTGAGTCAAGCTGGCAATCTGAAATAGAAAATGAAAAATACCAAGTCATTATCCAATGTTTTCATCACAAGATAATCTGAAAATGAGTATTCCTCTTCAAGCAATGCCAATTTTTCTTAGTTCCACTGCAGTATGTTGTCAGCAACTGGGCTAGACTTGGCTTGGCCTAACTACATAGCTGTACACATATCAGTTGTTTTTAGGGATGGCACCCAAAAGCATCATTTCTTATTCCCTTTAACAAGTTGGGTTTTGGCTGATCACTTGCTCCTCAAACTTTACCCTTTGGACTCCCAAGAGTGCAAAAAAAAATTGAAATTCAAGAAAAATCCCAAATTCCATTTTGTAAAATAAATTATTGAAAAATAAATGGTACCATGCAAAAATACTGCTGAAGAGGTTTCATTTGAATGGTCACACCATAGAATTTTGTTGACAAACTCAAAAGTTAGAACTGCACTACATGTCTCCATAATCGACTCTGGGAGTGAAAGGGTTAATACTGGCAAAACCTGGTGTACGTTGACTTACATTTGATGTTATATACTGTATCATCTCCTCGTCATCCTTATGCTTCTGGGAGAACTGCTCTGCTGATCCCATTTGTGGTGCACTAATCAAAGGACTGCTACGTCCCCTTGTCATCATCTTGTCAGCAACCTTATCAGGCTTGTTTGGAGAACTGTAAACCATCTTCAATGCCTGCACCATTCGAGTGCAGCTACGGCTTTGCCGTTGATGACAGTTAACAAAGCACACCCCTTGATGGTTGCATAAGAATGCAGTCGAGCTGTTCAACTGGATGACAGCACTCAGCCAGGGTAAATTGGCAGTTGGATCTTCATCGTCAGACTCGTCATCTTCAGCTTCGAGAACTGTCGCGTCCACACTGAGATGTTTACTATCACACCTGGTAGATTTTGATCTGAACCTAACTGAATCACCCTCCCCACCAACACCACTGCGCTTGGCTATTCGTTTGGCTGTTTTAGGGGAGTTTTGGGTGCTGTGTCTGGGAAAATATAAGCTTGAACGATTTGCAGCTCGTCCAGTACTATCGCTTCGTTCTCTCTTCCCTTCATGATCAGGTGCCTCAAGTTTTTTGCTGCCTGGATCAGTCACTGAGACTGTTATCATCGGCGGTTCCTGCAAAGTTCGGCTGGGACTAGAATTAAAGTCTGTTAGTAACGATCCTTGGCTCAATACACTTGCTCGCCGAATTCTTTCACCTCCACCACCAATTAAACTACTTAAGCGACGTGGTTGTGTCTCAGGAGAAAATATAGTAGATCGTCTGTGACTTGACACACTCTGCCGTCTTCTAGGTAGGACATAACGATGGAGTGGTTTGCTGGTGGGTTTGCTGACAGAGTAGAGACCATGGCTCTCCCTTAAGAAGGAAGTTATTTCCAGGAGAAGTTGGCATGCTATCATCAACAGAGGATAGGGACAAACCTTGACAGATTCACTCAAGGTTGCTACATGAACAAAAGCAAAGAAAGTTATTAACTAAAGGGAATTTAACCCTTTACATGTAACTCCCAAAATCAAAATTCATGAAAAATTGCAAAGTTTGTAAAATAATGAAAAGGAAATTGTGCACATCATATGATTTTATTAAAAGACTCAAAAGTTAGAGCCACTACATGTACATGTCTCCATAATTGACTCTGGGAGGAAAAGGGTTGGAAAGGCATCAAAGCAAAATATAAAAAATGTACACACAGGGTTGAGCACTGAAGTTTAAAAGTGAAAAACAAATAAAAGGGTAACAAATTTGTATGTCATAACAACTACATGTCAAATCTACACAAATCTGCATATAAATCTCAGTTCATGAGCTTGTAAATAAAGGACTTCTAAAGGTTTTCTTAAAAGGGCTTCTTAACCCTATCACTCCCAGAGTCAATTATGGAGACATGATGCAGTTCTAATGTTTGAGTCTGTGGACAAAATCCTATGGTGTGACCATTCAAATGAAACCTCTTTGGTAGTATTTTTGCATGGTACCATTTGTTTTTCAATAATTTTATGTTACAAAATGAAATTTGTAAATTTTCTTGAATTTTTACTTTTTGGAATTAAAGGGTCAAGGATTCCTAAAACATTTTCACAGCCCTGCTCAGTTAAAGGTTCCTTTAGGTTTTTCATACTTACCTTCATCAAGAAAGTCTTCCTCCATGTCTTCCTCATCTGTTGTGATTGGCTTTCCACCCTCCTCTTCAATTGATGGCAAAATCTTCTTTCTCTTCTTTGCCAGCACCTGCTCTAGTTTCTTCCCCAATGCCACTCCCCAAGCACGGAACAAGACCCCAGCCTCATGCATGGCTACAAGGTTGCGACGCTGAGCAAACATGAATGGAGGAGCCCCAGATGGTGAGTTCCCCCCTCGGCGGTGGGCCAGTGATGGCAGACTGCCTCTCAACCACTGAGGCCATTCACCTTGGTTGCATCTGTTTACCAGGATGCAGCATTCAAGGAGAAGTGATGCTCTAGCTATTGCTGGTGCTTCCTGAAACATTAAGCCAACATATACAGTATTGTGAAAAAGTCTTGCAAACGTATTGCGGCGAATTTCCCGGCTTTCCGGGGCTTTTCAACGAAATTTTGCTTGAAATGAAATTTCGGTGATATTTCGCTGAATTTTCGGGACGCCTATTGTTTAAATTTGCGCGAACTTTCGATCGCCAGTGCGCAGTGATCGAAATTTTGCGCCAATAATTCGCTCGTCCCAAAAATTCGTTGCGAAATTTTGAGCGAGCTTTCGTTCTGTTCTCCAAGCATTTTCGAGGAAAGTTCAAACGCCATGTACTGTGTATACAAACACACAATGTTTCCTGTGTTGTTGCGCCGGCGTAGACACAGCTAAAAATAATGTGACCCTCCAAAGGAAAACACGCCTTATCGAAAAAAGCGTTTTTTTGGGTGTTTGAGGCGCCTTCTAAACCAGGTTTGAGAGGGTTTCAAACCCTTTTCAAACCCTTTGCAAACTCCTTTCAAACCTTTTGCAAACCCTTCGCAAACCCTTCTCGTACCCTTTGCAAACCCTTTTCAAACACCTTTCAAACCCCTTTCAAACCGAGTTTGGGGGGTTGTCATTGAAGATGGAAACCATTATGTCCATAGAAAACCATTTAAAGCGAAGATGTTTTGGCTATTTTTTGTAGAATAAACTGAGTTCGTAGTCATCAGGCAAGTTTGTAAAATGGTAAGTTCTTTAATGTCACTACCTCGGCAACTGAACTTGAGTTCTACATTGTTTTATTTATATACACTCAGTAATTTTCATGTAAGTTACATGACCAGTAGATCGTCTCAGTCGCTTGGAGAATTTTGCACAAACGCTGATGAACTGCCATTGTATTGCCTAGCAAAATTTCGTTTCCTGCTGCCAACATTTCGCTGATGACTGCGAATTTTCGATGAGGTCCCGAAAATGAGACCAAATATTGCTCTTAGTATCAGCGAAATATCGCTCTAACCGCCACAAAATTTCGCTCGAACTTTCGACGAAAATCCGCGGGAACGAAGAATGAAATTCGCGCATTTCGTTTGCAAGACTTTTTCACACTACTGTACATTGGCTAAGCCTTATTCTGTGTTCACACTGGGGCAAAACATGTTTAGTCTGGCTTATGCTGTGTTCACACTAGGGTGAAACATGTTTAGTTTGGCTTATGCTGTGTTCACACTAGGGCAAAACTTGTTTAGTCTGGCTTATGCTGTGTTCACACTAGGGCAAAACATGTTTAGTCTGGTTTATGCTGTGTTCACACTAGGGCTAAACACGTTTAGTCTCATCATGAATTAAACATGTTTCACTAAAAAAAGTGTTCACATCAGGCGGTGTATTGCGCAAATCATGATTGAAACATGTTTATTCTGAGCATGACTGAAACTAGTTTCAATTTAAGCCAGACAAAAAATGTTATTGCAAATGTCATCTCTATGAAACAGTGTATTGCCCTACGGATTCCTGAAGGGCTTGACAAGTGAGGACAAGTGAGATTGAACCACTAAATCATGTACATGTAACAGCAAGTTTGAGCTCTATCTGTTTTGGTTCATGTGAAATTATAAAGATTCTATGCGAGCGTATGCCTGTTTTGTAAACAGTAAAAATTATAGAACCAGGTTTGAAACATGTTTTCAAATTTACAACTAATGTGAACAATGAAATTGCAAACATAACACTTAAGTGAGTTTTGAGTTAATTCCCTTGTAAGTTAAGAAGATATGGAGATATTCAAAATTGTTTAAAATAAACTTACCAAGTCCAACATCGAGGCAACTATCTTAGGATCAGGAACAGAGCCTGGTTGACACCCATGAAGAAGAAACCTGAACCTCACCATGCCAGCTCGGAGGGCTTCTATGTCAACAGGTTTTGTTTCAAACTCATGCACCACAATGTCTACAGGGAGAGATGGCTCTGCTGAAGAACCATCCGGTATTTTTCGTGCTATAGGGAAGACATCTTCTAGTTTCTTCCTACTGGTAGATTTTGACTTGAGAAGCTTACGTCTTGCAGTCGACGTCTGCTCTGTTAGAGATTCCGAATCTAAGAGGTCATCGACGCTGTCGAATGGGGTTCCCACTGCCTTTTGCTTTCTCCAAGTACCAAGTGTAAATATCTGTACAAATCAACAATTGAAAAGCAAAATAATACCATTTAACTAATTGCATTCAAAGTTTTGGATAATACAAAATTAATCTAATCTCGTATTGGTGTCCCTGTGCATCTCCCAAGACAGGAAAATTCATGATATTGTTTCCACATTAAATTAGTTACCGTGTGCATATTCCTGACCTATTGAAAAGACCAGGGGATGAGATTGCCAAGACCATCTATCTAGAGTGGGATATCAACCTGCCGACCTCATCCCCGGGCCTTCTCTGCTCTCAAAATGGCAGCGTAAAGAAAACCCTGGACAAGGTCGCCAAAATACCCCGAGAATTAAGAAGAATTTTGTCACATGACACATGATGAAGTGCAGTCTAAAGAGGAGACTTCTAGCAATTTGCAGCCGTATTTGTTTTCTTGCACACTGGTAGCCCTGTTTCAGGCATTATCAATTAGACATTTTAAAACCACCAGTTTGAATGGCAACAAGGCCATAGGGAAAAAGTTGTTGGACAGATACACACTGTACTTTTGGTTAGAACTCCCAAAGATCAAAGACAAGTTATGTTTTGTCTTTACCTTAACTTTTTAGTATAAATTATGGTGTAAACATTCCCTGTTCCTAACACAAGAAACCTATATTTTGAAGTCATGGAAAAGCAGGACTGGTAGAATCAGTTTGAGTATGATTTGGAAAATCTTTAGCCTTTGTTTGATAGTCCCTTGGAGAATATTTAACAGTTAAATACAATAACAATAGAAATTAGCTACATACTGTAACTACATTGTACTGTTTAGTTTCAAAGCATTACCTCGCCTGTTAAGTAAATGAATTCACGGGAAACAAAAAAGCGCAAACAAGGTCTTACCGCATCACTATGTACCCTTACAGTGTATGTGTACCTTTGATCAGTACTATAAGTGCTCTCAAAATTGTTAGTTACTGTAATTAAGTAACTACATGTACTAACATGCATTTACCTTGTGCACTATTGGAATAAAAGGAAGACTCTCACCTTTCGTTTGCTCCGAGGAGATAAAGCCATCTCAAGAGAAGGAGAATCAACAACAGATGGCAATTTGGACAGGCTGGAGCTTCCATCAGAACTGTCTGTTGTGACCCGACTAAACTTCTGTAAGAACTTGCGCTTGGTGCGGTATGTTATCGTCCTCTCAACCTTTGTGACTTTAGTTCCTTTTCTGTGCACTTTTCCCAATATCCCTCTTGTTAGCGTGTCTTGCTCCAGGGTCTTGTTTGCATCTGTTTGATCTTTTGTTTCTTTAAAAGCTGAATCCATCAATCCACTCAGGGCAACTTTCCAGAACACACCACCATAGTACTCTTTGACAAACCTCAAAAGTTGGCGCAGCTCACCATAAAATGTCTGGGAAAAAAATAGAATATTGTTTGATTATTGATTGAAAGACAGAATAGAGAAAAGAAAGGTAAAAATGTAACAACAAATGAACTGGAAGAAAGCAATTTGATTGGTTGAGTGAACAGAGATAAATGTGCACATTAAAGGCAAAGTAAACAGATTGCAAAGTAGCAGTATTCTTTTTTACTTCAATCACTTTTCAGCATTTTGATAGCTACAGTGTAAGGTCTATCAAACAAGCCTCTTTCCATTTTGGGGATGCTTACAGCAAGAAATGAGCAAAGACTGTTTTGATCTTTCAACAACCAGAGGATGAAACAAATTGCAAACACTCGGCATTTTTCCCCCTCCCTCTTTTCCACTGCCTTGTCAGTGTGATGGGTGCCTGTTTCCATGGTGTGGGGAGCTCATGGCTGGGTTGCCAGGATTTGCTAGCCATGGGAATGGTTCTCCATCTTGGAGCTGGCTGCCAAAAGTGGAAGCTCCTGGATGTCCTAGGCACCCAACCTCCACTGAAGTGATTCAGTTGTTAATAAATCATGATAATTTTTATCATAAATGCTCAAATGCTGTTCTTAAATGCATTTGGCACTCAATAATGAGCTATTATTATTGGTAATGCACAAATTATTGAAAGGCACAAATTACATAAGAGAAGGTAGGGGGCAAGTGTTGTCCGGGACCCAAGTGCTGCCTGCTGTACATGCGAGGCCAGTCAATGGGGCTAGTGGCTTAAAAACCATGAGATGGATGTCATGAAGCACAGCTACTCTGAGCAGCATGTACCTACTGTATGGTTCAACTGAGCTTTACATCAACACCAGTTTATGGTCTGGTAGAAACTGCCATTTGGGAGTACTTACCAAATTTTTTAGGTCAAGGAAATTCATTTCTGCCACTCTACTTAGCAAAGTGTTAAAAACTCCACCAATAATGATGCTGTTTATTCCTTCTGGTATCACAAACAGCCCTTTCTTCTTCTCATGCTTTGGTGCAACTGTCATCTCGTCGTCTGACTGTTCTTGATCATCATCGCAGAAGCCAACCAGAGCATGAAGAAAGTCAACCAAGTCCTCGTGAGGTTCCAATTTAGCAAACTGTTGAAGCCATGATTTGAATGCCATTTTATCGCTATGGAAGAGCCGTGAGAGGAGGTCGCTGGAGAGATTCCTGAGGCGATCGCCAGTGATTCCACGACAGCCTTCTCCACAACCTTACAATAACAACAGAGAAACTTCTGTCAGCTTTTATAGATGAAATATATATTTTTAAAATTTTCCGTATTAAATAGGTTCCATTATGCCAAGTGCACTGAACTTGTAGGTTATACTATTAAACTCATTTCAAAAAGATTTTCTTTTAGCCATACATGTAGTTAAGCACAGTTTCAGTGACAAACAACTTAGATTGCAATCTTTCGATATTTTATCCTCAGGCCCCGGTTGTTCAAAAGGTGGATAGCGCTACCCACCGGATAAATCACTATCAAGTGGATAGGCATTAACAAAATCAATTGTGTTATCCACTGGATAGTGATTTATCCGGTGGATAGCGCATCCACCCTTTGAACAACCGGGGCCAGATATACACACCAACTGATATGCTGTACCCACACTGTGATACAATGCCCTCCCCCCCCCCCCCCCCGCTTGGGTTTTTGTGGTGTCTATCTTTAATGGAACTGATATGCTCTAGAAGATACATGTAACAATAATTATTATTGGTTTCGACAGTGCTGGGAAGTCCTCAGTGGTTCTTCTACATGTACATCCCCAATAGGCCATTTCCGAGTTACGTTATGCCTCGTTGTCAAAGCGAGGCTAGGTGCACAACCTTTCATATGAAAATGTGTTTTTATTCAAATGCAAATAAAACTCATCTTCATATGAAAGGTTGTGCACCTAGCCTCGCTTTGACAACAAGGCATAACGTAACTCGGAAATGGCCTATTGGAGATGGGACTGCCATTACTATGTGAAGGTCTAACCATTTGAACATGTCAAAGCAAAGACAGCACCTTTGTCCTCAACCTTTTTAAAACCCTGAGAGTTGGTCTGGCCGGGAATTGAACCCATGACCTCCCACTCTGCAGACTGGCGCTCTATAAATAATGTTAGTAACTGTTTATATGTACAGTGAAAACCCAATTTTTCGAACCTCGCGGGGAAAAGGAAAATGGTTAAAAAATTGGGAGTACAAAAATCGAGGGTGGCATTGAATGAAATCAAACCCAAGGGAAACAAGTTTTGGTTAGAATAATCAGAAGGTTAAAAAAATTGAGGGTTCGAAAAATCGGGATTCTATTGTTACAGTTACTGCAGTTAGTACAGTGTACTATACATGTACCTAGAGGACAGCCAAGTGCTTTTATAAGACCAACCAGACAGCCCATTGCTAGACTAAGGAAACTTGGGGGTCTTCCATAGAAGCTTGCACGCAGTCTACCAAGCACATTCTCACTGTGAGGACTTTTGAAGCCTACTGCCTGCGTCTCAGTCACTGTCCTATCATCATACTCAACAGAGCTCCCCCTCTTCTTTGATTTGTTGCTTTCGTGAATGGTCACTAAATGACATAGAACGGCGATGCTGGCATCACATATGCGGGATGTGGGGTTCTCGCGCAAGATGCTGTTTAGCGCTTGTAGGATCATCAGAATGCTGAGTCTGCCATCAGTTGTGATGTAATCTGCAGCACCAGGAAAGACAAAGTATCTGTCCATTCTCATGAATGAATCTCTGTTGATGCTGATGCTGCTGCGCGGTGTGTCAAAGGATTCTAGGATGGACGCAGGTGCAGGATTTGCTTGTGTGGTTTTTGAAGGGTTTAATAATGGCTGACTCTCGCTTTCAACTGAGCTGCTGCTTGTATGGCTTGAGCTTGGTCGTTCAGATGCAAGATGTTTGCCACTTAGCAGCATCTCATTCAACTTATTACCTCCGGTAGCTCCATCTGTATGGCGTTGTCCTGCATAAGCGCCTTCCTCGCATTCGTATGAAACTATGCTTTCAAATGCGCCGGATAAACTGTTTGAGTTTTGTGAGCTTCCTTGAGCAGGACCAGTCAGAGCTTTGTTATTATCCCCTGCCAAAGTCACTAGCTGTTCAGCAGGTATTACATTTCCACCAACCAACACTGGATCAGCCTCTAAACTTAGAATATCACTGTCATTCATGCTGCCTTTCTTCAAACCAACTTCACCAGCTTCAGTATCAAGCAACAAACCATTGCTATCTTGCACATTTGCATCATTTTTACCAAGTGAAGGTACATGAAGGGTGTTAGATGATTTTATAAACACTTTGGTGTTGTGAAATGTCCCTGCATCACTGACATCTTGCAAATTATCTTCATCATTCACTTTGTTATCTTCATACTGGACTGGACTCCCAGATGGCGAAGCTACCGCTGTTATTACCCTTCCCCCATGTGATAAAACAGGTGAAGATTGTACCCTTATTCTTAACTTTATTGAGCTGGTGCGCTCAAGTCCTGAGGTCTCAATTTTGCTGCCATGAGAACTATGAGGAATGTTTGATGCATCCTGTTCATCCAAAAGTACTTTATCTGTGTTCAGACTTCTGCTCTTTTCTGTTGTACATGTACATGTACTTTGAGGAGATACTGCTTCTAAATTTCCAGCACATTTATGAACAACATGCTCTTTGTCCAAGGCTGCAGTTTTGCTGTTGTTATCTTCAACTTGACACATACACACTGATAAGTCAGCATCTTTATGTGCTCCTTCAGATTCTAGATTTTTCATGTCTCCATCAGCAATCTTAATCGCCCCTTTATCTGTAGATTCTTTATCTGGACTTGAATTCTTCAGTGGGCTGTCTACAGGCCTAGCGTCTGTACTGATGCTTTGACCTGAGGAGGTATGGGCGGGGTCACTGACGGAAGATTCTATGTTTAAATCACATGGAAGGTTAAACTCCCGCCTGAGGTACTGAGAGAGGTAACGGAGAGCCCATACTACACCATCCTCTGCCCAACCACTTGACGACAAACACTTTAACACGGCAACATCAAAAAAGGTAGAACCCGAAAAATCTGGATCCAATCCTACAGCAGCGTGATTCTGTCGAGCTGCAGAATCCAGCTGATCTCCGTCTTCAGATTCAGTATCTTTGTCTATCACCTTTGTTATAAATGGAACTACAAGTGGGCTCTCATGCTTCCAAAGAGGTCCCCAAATTGCCACCCCATTTTCTAATCTAAATGTCAAGTCACTCTCTCGCATGCTGTAAACATGCGGGATCAACACATGCACAAACTGCTCTATTGTGGTTTGAGGGTAGAGCAAGCTTTCGGTGTCCACGACACAGCAAATGCGAGGTCCCTCCAGTAAGATCCAGTGAAGGGTATACAGGAGTTCACGCTCAGCATTTCCAAGCCTCTCTACATTTCCCAAGCGGATTCTGTTTGAAAGAAGCCTGGAACAGCACTGAAGGATGTAAGGCACTGACGACTGAATGAGATGCCATCGGTTAATGCTCTTAACAGCACTCGCCAAACTGGGCTGCAGGTCTTGAATTTTGTTTTCACAAATAATTCGTTCGAAGGACTGCAATGAAAAATGAAGAGAAAGGATTTATTGAAATGCTGAAAATGTGCCTCAAATATATGTCAACTGTGGTTTATTTTTTGTTTTGGTTTGAAATTTTCAAACTACATGTAGTTTTAATGTTTATTTCCCTTTGTCTCAGATTATGGAAATTAAACCACACCATAATTCCTCTAATTGTACAGTACACTGACTGTAGCTATAATCTTTTTTTATCCATATCATATACACGACCGATTGTATAAACATAAACATGTTAAGACCATTGTATTGACAGTAAAGGACATACTGTACATGTAATAACAATGAGCTAGCTCATACATTCTCAAGTGTGTTAAATAAATGCACTGGCATTAAGGTAGCAGGGGATACCTGCCATGAATAAATTCATAAGGTAAAATTTTGGCAGGGGTGTCACTTTTAAAAGCTTTATATCTTGGGCCCTTAGAAGCTGATTTCGCTAAAACTTGGCAGATATATTGAGGAATAATGGGAGTTCACCAGTACTATTTTTTATTTAATGAATCACGTTTTACGGTAATGCTGTAATGTGCATAAGTTAAAATTTGTAAAACATGATTTTGTGTCCAAGTTTGCTTCTCAAGAAGAACACAAAGCAAGTTGATTTCACCACTCACTGATCTGTCAAAACCTCTTTTGTGTCATATCTGAAGCTGATTTTTTTATTTCGACTTCAATTAAAAGTTATTACGGTAGCTTTTAAAGGAGTAAAATTGTTCATGTTAGAATTTGAAGCCTCATATCTTCCATCTGAAAGCCTATTTCAAAATTTTGCATCAGATACAGTACCGCTCACGGGAAACTTACCACCTCTCGTCTCGCGAGAAACGAGACGTGTCTCGAGAGAAACGAGACGCGTCTCGAGAGAAACGAATGAATCCATATTTCTTTGCTAAATCGATTAGAACGAAAGTATAGCAACGAAAAGTGCGATCGACTCAAGATATTTATCGACTCGCGATAAGCCGGGGTATATTTTTGTTTGATTCCAGATTTCTTTGCCAAATCGATGAGAACGAAGGTAGCAACGAAAAGTGCGATCGACTCAACTGAGATATTTATCGACTCGCGATAAGCCGAGGTATATTTGTTTGAATCCATATTTCTTTGCTAATGAGAACAAAGGCAGCAACAAAAAGTGCGATCGACTCAAGATATTTATCGACTCGCGAGAAGCCGGGGTACATTTGTTTGATCAAGATTTTGTTGCCAAATTGATGAGACCGCCGGTTTCAAATGAAAGCGATCGACTCAAGATATTTATCGATCGCTTGCAAGGATTAATTTTATTGTAATTCGCCTCAGAATTTGCGTCGCGGAACGTTATTTACCCACAAGTTACGAAGGAACCCACACACACGTATGAATTCATGGACGCGCATAGTCTGTATTCAGGTTTCAAATTACCCTTCGCTATGTGACTAAAAGCTCACTCCATTCGAAATTTTGCCATAGCCGTTCACAGCCAGCCGTTCGAAATTTTTGTTCTGTTTCAGCCGTTCACTGCACAAGCCGTTCAAAATAATTCTTTGGCGTTCAAATGAAATTCGATCTGTTAGCAGATCTCGTTGCCTAGCACGTGATCAAAATCTACCGTGAATGCACATTTCTCGATGTCGTTCGAAAGTTGTTTTATTGTTTATTCTAGAAAAACTATTCGTTTGAAACTGTATTTTTGTAATGGACGATTTTATATAAGTGACGATTTGTCTGTCCGTTTTAGAGCACGGATGAGAAATTGTCACAAATCCGACCGTTCTTGGTTGAAAGTCGTGCGTCATACGCTCTTCGATCGATACGATAAGCAAAACAAGCCTTCATCATCTTCATCGATCGAATCCTAAGTTTCATGAATGCTAAGTTTTCATTTACAATACCCCTGAAAACGAAAAAGTTTTGTTTAAAACGGTGAATCATTGAGCCGGTTGCAAACAAGCGAGTTCATAAAACCATATGTCAACATGAGCGCGCTGTCGCTGATTCAAAATCAAACCTGAAATACCGAATACGACTGTCTTGCGATAATCGCACAAAACGTTACAAACATTTGGCCAAAGCGAATAAAACATTAAAAAGCGCTTCAGAAATACTAGACTTTCACAGTCATCTATTTCCTCATGAAATAGAGTTCGATCGTTAGGTTTGTTTAGTCGTGCGTCATACGCTCCCGGGAATACGCTCTCATCTCGCCAAACGTGTAAATCAACGTTCGATAGTTTAGAATACATTTTATATCAGCAGAATGTGAAGCGTTTGTACGGTACTTGCAGTGCACTCGCGAGAAACGAGACTCGTCTCGCAAGAAACGAGACGCGTCTCGCGAGAAACGAGACGCGTCTCGCGAGAAACGAGACGCGTCTCGCGAGACGGTGGTAAGTTTCCCGTGAGCGGTACTGTATGACAATCTACCATACACCTAGTTTTCTGGAATTCTTTGACACAAAATTGCTTGTTTTTACCTTTCTGAAGGCTTCCCGATAAATAGATTTATGGTAATTTTGCTAATTTTAATCCACAGGCTACATGTACGTATTGTCAACACTTCATGCAGAAAGAACGATGTGTTGCAAAATACATGTAGTGTTTTTTTACCAGACAGCACTTTGCATGTGCAATTATTGATGCAGAAACATTACGGAGCCTGTTTGCGAATATTTCACGCATTTTCGGTATCAGCCGTCGCACTTTGTGCATACTCTTTTCATAAATGCACACTGATGAGCAGAGCCTGTCCCCCACACCATAATGCATTTCTAGCTAGCGCATTTTTGTGGTTGCTTATTTCTGAGCTGCACTTTACATGTTGTAGTTCAATTTTCATTTTCCTTTGTTTTATATTTATTATCATATACATGTATTAACATACATGTAGAAAAGAACAACAGAAAATAAAAATTGAACCAAGAATAAAATTGAACTGCAACATATATAACATAACTGTATGTTGTGGTTTAAATTTGTTTGTGGTTTAAAATTTTCAAACCAGTTTAATTTTTATTTTGTTTGGTATCAGATTTATTACCATTTTGTAATTAAAACACATTACATCTTTCTCATTTTATTACTAAGCTTAACATTTACTATCTTTCTTAATTTATCACCACACATGACGCTTTCAACATTGCTGATCCTAGCAATATGCAGGACGTATGTCACATACAGTGTATGGCCTGGCTTGCCACGAGTCTCTCCTAGCTCAGTGGTTAGAGCATACAACTGTTGTGTGGAAGGTCATAAATTCCTGCCATGGAATCAGATTTTTTTTTACAATTTTTCTTTACTTATTTATACCACATTTGTTTACTTACCACACAAGCTGACTCATAATTTCTTCTGACAAGTTTTGGCTTCAGAAGTTGACTGATTAAGGAAGAAACAATATTATCGTTAAAGCATTTTTAAAACACAAACATTTTCAAAGTTGCATTCAAAGAAAAGATCGCCAAAACAGCTAAAAACAAGATTTCAAATGAAGATCCTGAACGATTCATTCAATTTGACTAAGTTAATAATTAGACGCAAAAAGTGAAACTAAGAATACGTTTGGATATAACATGTAATTAATCAGCAAGAGAACAGGCGACGATGAAAATATTTTTCAGCTTAATCATACCGAATGTAATTATAAGCAAGCTTACATTGATCAAAGTTTGATCTAGAAAAGAGTTAAAACTTCCATATTAACAGTAGCAAATAAATGTTCCTACAAGCATTTACCTTGTTTGCCGCCAAAAGTATGTCTGAATTGGCAGAGGAATAGCTCGCCTTTCTCCTTCGAAATTTCGGGTGGTAAACACTTTGTCAGCTGCCATATTTACCCGACCACAATTACCGCAATAAGCCTTTTATACCTTCCAAACGAAAACCATTACCATGAAGTGTCATCCCTATCGGTTTCTTGAGGACAGATGTTTGAGAAAAATCAAAACAGCAGTATATATGATTAGAATATTTAAAACATCTCCGGTGTCAGCTGTCCGCCATGTTTATTTACGGTGTCTCTTGCAAAGCATTCTGGTAGTCGAGCTATAAAGGCCAGGCTACCTTTGAAATAAGCCGGGTTACCAAGCGCGCCGCTGCCACAGAGAAAGAAACCGGGGGAAGAAAGAAAATTGTTTTCCATGTGAAAGAAAAGTGTGATTCGTTCAAAGTATTTTCGCACGATCCTGGGATAATCTAGACCAACGTCATGAGTCTGACTTCAGCAGGTTTGTAGCATGTATTTGTTTTGCAAGTATGTTTTAATATGAAGTCTCTGCTACCCCCGAAACTTTTACTACTCTGACGGCATGACAAGCTTCGGCCATATGACTAAGCAAAATTGGTAAAAAATTCGAGATAACTTAGTTTTCAGAACGGCTCATTAAGCCTTATGCGCATGCTTGAATTAAAGTTAAAAGTTAAATTCTTCTTTTCCTTGTCTGGAGTTGTTGATGGCTAGCGAGTATTCTCTGTTGCTGATTTATAGGAGTCATCTTTTAATCACGTTGTTGCATGGCATGTAAGCTTATAAGCAAATGTCAAGACATACATACATACATACTTTATTTGATAAGAATCGTATGAACTTGTAGTGTAGACAACAAAGTCAATACATTTTTCTTTGCTGTATTTCTGTTGATACAACTTTGGCTCCTTTAAAAGAAAAAAATATTTTCTAATGATTACTTTCTTGGTACGGTCATGATACATGTAGGTAATTAGTTTACATGGTGAAACTATATCACAGCAGAACATTGTTAAACGAATTAATATAAAGCGAATTAAATCAAGTATATATACAATATACAGTACAATAACCTTTATTTCACCTCGAATTTAAAATAGCAAAATTGCTAATGTCTTTGAGAAAATAAATAAAATAAGATAAATATGGAGTAATAAGATAAATATATAAACTTACAATATGTACAATTACGTAATTAATAACAACAGTGTTATCAAACTATTTACAACTAATTACAGAAAGGACAACAGTCAGTGTCGAATTCTAAATCGCAAATAGCCGACTTAAAAGCTGCAACTGTAGGCAATGATCTGATGGTATTTGGAAGGGAATTCCATAATTTACTTCCATAGTAAGACAGAGAGTGTAAGCCATATGTATTGGTATTAACACGAGGAATAATAAGAGAACGTGTACCACTAGAACGTAGATTTATGCTGTGGGTGTTATAACTAAACATATTGTTAACAGTTGTATTAACATTAGCAGTTAATACAACTGTGGGCAAATCCCCACATACGTTTGACTTTTTCTAAAAAGTTTGATCAAATGCCCCACTCATGGGTTTGTGCCAAGCCTCATCTTCCCATCTTTCAAGAAGAACAGGTCACGTTAGTTTCAAGTTATTTTAAAGTGTTGATGTTGTTTGTTGTGCATATGGAATGATCTGTTTAATCAACAGGACTATGCAACACTTTACCTTACATGTACTAAACCCCTGTGGTATATGATACATGTATCTTGTGGGAGGGGGATGACCATGGTCAAATTACCTGCTGTTTCCCTGGGATTTACTCTTGGGAAGGTGATAAGTACATGTACATTTCAACTACATTGGTCAATTTCCAACCATTTTAGTCAAATACAAAGACAAACTTGAGTCAAATCCCTGGGGATATACCCTTGGGGAGGGTGATGATTACACTCCAAACACATTGGTCAAATTCCCCAGAATACCTGAGACAATTTCAAGTTAAACCTCAAGGGTACAGATACAATGTATATGCCTAGGGAGAGGGTAGGGGTTGACCATGCTTAGTATTAACTCCCCTGCCTATCCCCACTGAGGAGTAAAGTGGAACCCTGTTGATACATGTATGATCATTTTTGGGCCATAAAATTGTGGGGTCATATTAACGAGGTTTTTCTGATAAGAAAACGACTGAATGGGTGCTCTTTTGTACCTCGCAAAAGTGGCAGTATTAATTGGTGGTCATTGGGTTTTGCTGCAACGATATGCCACGATACCCATATAGCACTATAGTATTATTTCTCACGATGCAAATATCGATATTGAAACAGGATTTCAATACAAATACGGTACATTTACATTTACTTAATTTTGCTTCAATAAAGTTGCTTTTTACCTTTAAGTCCTACCATAACTGAAAACATTTCTTTTTGGTTATCATTTTTATCCTTAATCAATTATTATACATGTAATAATACATGTTATTATTATGTACATGTAATTAGGTATTTTTATAATAACAATGCAATTATTGCATGTTTGTAAGCACGTCGAGGTTTTTAAACACATGGATAAAAACTTTACTATTATAATTATTATTATTATTATTATTATTATTATTATTATTACATGTATTGTTATTATTATTTATAATTTACTTTACAAGAATCTTAAGTAAAAACACTATAACAGCAACATGTGGCATCATAAAACACTACTCCATTCAAATTCAAGGGTACATCTCTTGTAATGTTGTGTTTCCAAACACAGAGGAATGAAAGAAAAACATGTTTAATTTCAAGACTATTGGGCTTTATTAGTGTATCGTATCATGTATCATATTGTGACAGCTGTATTGAGATATGTATCATGAGAAATCATTTTGTTGCAGCACTATTACTCGGCAGGGTTTTAATGTACTCTCTCAACTGTTTATGGAATTTATTATTTCTTTTCTTGAACAGCTGGACTGCTGGCTTTGCTTGATGAAAACGAGCAAGATTTGAAGGTCTGTTTTGTTTTTATTTATAATTATCATCTTATTTATGCTATTTCTAACCAGTGAATATGCGCAAGTGTGATGAACGGGTTATGGGTAATGGTGGCTAATTCACTCACACACTCGCTCCTTCCTTCATCTGTAAACTTAGTAACGTAATGCTTCATTATGAATGTGTTTTTGTAACAAGAATAATGTGAATCCAGTGATAACAATAACTAATTTGTTGTTATCGAATATAGACAACAATAAGCTTAAAGATGTTTCGTATTTGGAGTCTTTAAAGCAACAATAAAATTGATCTAAACGGATTTTTCAACCGAGGCACGTGTTTTGATGCATACATGTATATACCTTGAAATAATTTAATTTAGTCTTATCTAAGTATGTGTTCCATGATAGTTGCGTGGTTTAGTACCGGAAAAGACAGTCAGGAGGCGCGAGTTCAAGTCCCGCTCAGAACCTTTTTTTTTCTTTCTTCTTTGGACTGGACATTACGAAAGTAATGTACTGTTTTTTCTTTGCATTCATCAAAAATCCTAACATTTCATTTTAAAAAAATATCACACATTGTCAGTGTGAAAACATATACTGCAATATTGCGTCACATGTTAGCATTTTTTTCTTATTTGTGGGTTGGCTCTTAGGAGCCTTTGATTTATTGTCAAATCTGCATTATGTAAAGTTCGATTTTTTGCTTTACTTGAAACAGGTCTTTGCACTTAAAAACCTTCATCACATAGTTGACATATTTTGGGCAGAAATCTCAGAATCAGTGGATAAAATGTAAGTCTAACAACAATATACAAAGCATGTTTGTGTGATATTACAAAGTCTGTCTGTGTAGAATATTTTATAACGATTTTGTGTATTTTTGTTTATTCAAACTGAAGTTGGCATGTTTTAAAAGTCTACACCAGTGATCATTTCATTCTCGTCTTGCCTACCATCACTATTTGATAATTTATTAACCCTTTCACTCCTAGAACTCGCCCTGTCTAAATAAAGTCTGTTGTTGTTGTTGTTGTTGTTGTTGTTGTTGTTGTAGAAGTGCTAAAAATCAAAATTCATTAAAACTCCTAAATTTCATTAGTAAAATATTGAAAAACAGATGGTACCATGCAAAAGTACTGTGGAAGAGGTTTCATTTGAATGGTCACACCATACAGTACATACATCGAGGATCGAGACTGTCGAGACTGTCAACTTACATTTGACCAGTACTGTAGGATTTCACTGACAGACTCAAAAGTTAAAACGGTAAACCACTTATCATGTCTCCATAATTGAGGCTTTGTGATTGAAAGGGTTAAGACTTTTTTCTTGGTGGTACCATACTTGTGAAAAACAGAATACAGTGTACTTAGAAAAAAAGTTATTAGAATCTGAACACTCTTGAGTTAACTTGGTGATTTTTTTTCTGGTATCCAGTGAAGTACTGTACGAAGATGAAGCCTTTAAGCAAAGACAGCTCTCAGCTCTGCTTGCATCAAAGGTAAAACTTATATGTAGAAAAGGAACTGTTATGATTAATATTATTGTACTAGAAGATATCCAGGGAATGGATATTGGTACGGGCCCACTTACCCAGGTGAGTGTCAGTTCTGAAAGTCACTTGCCCAAATGGCGAGTGCTGTCAAAATTAAGACCAATTAAGTTTCCAACCCTGGATATCAAGGCATGGTGGTCTAGTTGTTTTTAACCTGAAGGTCGATGGTTCGAGCATGATCTCTGCCGTCGTGTTTTTTCTTCAGACAAGAAACTTTGCTTCAGGTTGTCTCTCTCCACCCAGGTGTATGAATGGATACCGGCAACATAATGCTGAAGGTTATCCTTGCGATGGACTAGCATCCGATCCAGTGGGGAGTAGTTCTGTAATACTTTCAGTCACTTCATGCTACAGAAATCTGGTTAAGCTCTGGCAGTTGTGAGCCTTAAGGCTTGTGAAGACTTACCTTCATGTAATTACTAAGTTTTCAACCCTGGATATCCAAACTTAATACTACTGCTTCTTTCTTTCCTTCATAGGTGTATTACCATCTTGGAGCTTATGACGACTCTTTAACTTATGCACTTGGAGCAGGAGACCTATTTGATGTGAATGGTCACTCGGAATATGTGGAAACCATAATTGGTAATCCTTTTTTTCTGTAAGAAACATAATCATGCCAATTCTACAGTTGTACTTTTCCTTTTCAAGAAGAGTTAGATAAGAGGAATAATAACTCAAACAGGGAAATTAGCTTCTGAATCATCTCACTGCTTCAGAGACAGACCTTCTGATAGGGTGCAGAAAAAATTGGGAAATTACAATGACGTGTAACAACAGTAATAATAATTATTATTATTGTTATTATAAATTATTATTATAAATTATAGTGACATTTTCAGTGCAGATTGCGTGGCTGTTTTTTCTCATCAAATTAAGTCTGGTTTTTCAGATTTCAGAAGGTACATGTACATGTACAGTACCTTTTTTCTGTCCCCAGATTTTTGCCAGGCTATAAAATCTGGTATTTACCAGAAGATACATGTAAATCATGTAAATTGATCTTAAAACAACAGTGAGCAATTTTAGGTGATGTTTACATGTAGATCATGTTGTATTTTACATACTTTGTAGTAAAGACCACTGACCATAAAATAACAAGCCAACAGTCATTTGCAAGCATAGTTTTAGTGCTTTGTGTTTTCTTTTCAAGTTTTGTGCCAGATTTTCAGTGTTTCTGATTTGTAGATACAGTTGTACAGGCTATAATAATTATAAAAGGAACTGTAAGATTCATTAACAATTCATAAGGGTACTAACAAATAGAAATGAGCCATTTCAATCACATGATTACCCTGTATAGGCTGATACAATCATGATACAACCACAAGTGGTTGTATCTAATTTGCATTCCAGATACAACTCATGAGTGGTTGTATCTAATTTACATGTGAATGTGAATTTCACAAGTTGTTTACTACATTAGTGTCCATGATGTATCGGCACTATACATTCACTTGCCTTCGGCTCGTGATTGTATAGGCCGATACAACACTCCCGCTCATGTAGTAAACATTACTTATTAGAGAGGTTTTGTCCATTAGTTAATTTTGTTCAATTTGCGTGATTTTTGGTTAGAACATTTAATATGTGATCTGGTGTGATTTGAGGCTTACCATGCAAAATTGTACCCTTGCATAATATCAGAAGCCTTGCAGAGAATTTAAAAAAATATATGTTAATTTAATCAAATTAATTTACTCATCCACAGCCAAGTGCATTGACTCTTACACTGAACAAAGAGTCCATAAAGTAGAGAACCCAGATGAAGAGATCACCATTGATCCCAGACTTGAAGCCATTGTGGACAGGATGTTTAAACGATGCTTTGATGATGGGAAATACAAACAGGTCAGGAATGGGGAAAGATTATAGTGCATGTAGTGTTCATTGTGTTATGAGCAGGGGACAAAAAAAATCAGAGTCCCGACAGGAATCAAACTCATGACCTTCTGAACACAGTAGGATACTCTTACCACTGATCTTAGTAAATAAACCAAGTATGTGGCTTAGCTTGCCACATGTTTCTCATACAGTACAGCCCCCCAAAAAAAGCACATGCAAGAAGTGGCACAAGAAGTTTTTGTGCCGCAAGAATGCACAAGCTGTTGCAAGAAGCGAAAATGCCATGTTTTTGCATTTTACCTGCAAGAACATTTGAAATGCAAGATGTTGAAATTCTAGCCGCAAGAAGCCGCAAGAAGTTAAGAACCTAAGCCGCAAGAACCCACAAGAAGTTACCTGGTCTAGCTGCAAGAAGTTTATTTATAGCGCTTGTGTCGATGATGAAGAAGTTACAGGCTCCAGCCGCAAGAAGTTTATAGTGTCCGTATCGATGATTGGAGAAGTAGTTGCCAGGTCCAGCAGCAAGAAGTTTACATGTACACTGTATATATGTAGCGCTCGTGTCGATGATCGAAGAAGAAGTTATAGGCTCCAGCCACAACAAGTTTATAGCATTTGTGTCGATGATTGGAATAAGTTTATACATGTAGCACTAGATTGTGTCACTGATTGGAGTTACACTGTTGGAACAATGTATGATTGTGTGATGAGAAGATAGCGGATAATGTTATCCAGGAGTGGTTAGAGCATCCGACCAGTGTATGGAAGGTCATAGGTTCGATTCCTCTCAGGACTTGGTGAACACTACACTGTACATCTTTCTCATTTCATTACTGAGCTTTTAAACTCATCTTCAATAGATGAGTTTGGAAGCTGGTGCCTAGAGAGGGGGTCTCACAATGTATGCGATTCAAGGCAAGCAATGACATGTCCATGCTAACCCTGCAAGTATGAACTACCCCTACAGACATGAACCACCCCAGCATGTCGCCCCGCCAGGCGCCATCACACTGATAAATCAGTGAAAATACTACTTACCTAAGTCCAAAAAGGCTGACACTGGGTGGGAAGGGTGGGGCAAGACTCTGTGATAATTCACATCACAGGAAGGCAATTTTTTGATCTGCAGCAAACAGCTTGTATTCATGCGATGCGAAATATAATACAAGACACACATTGACCTTATTGACTTGAGTTAAACTTTGCCGAAATTGTATACCTTCTCATTAAAATAATCACATCACTATTTACACTGTAAAAAGAAAAGGGGATTAAATATTAATATTATTTTTTAAAAATATATATATATATATATTTTTTATCCTAGGCTGTTGGAATTGCACTGGAAACCAGAAGATTAGATGTATTTGAACAAGCAATTTTAAAATCAGTAAGTTTTTGTTTTCATTTATGCCCTTTCTATGTGTAAAAAGTTTAAATGTGGTACAATGTTTGGTATAGTAAGTCATGAATACGCAAAGTGTTAAGTGAGTTATAACAGACAGGGACAACGCAATTCATTTCCTCCATTACACAGCTGTAAACTTTTCTTGGTTGGGTAGGTTGGGGGGGGGGGGGGGGGGGGGGGGGGGGTTGGTGGAGCAAAACGCATAGTAGAGGGGAGGGTCCAAAGGTTATCATGAGTTGGTTCAAGGAGCCAATCAGACCAGTGTTTCTAAGACTATATCTCCAGTTTTGTTAGCATAAAGCAGAGTTTTCATTTGTTATAGTTTTGACTACTGGCAGATCCCAAGAAATTACAAATGGACTTTCGTGTTAGACTTTTCATGCCACATGTATTTTGAAGGTGAAACAACTGGGACCTTCCGTGCCCAACAACAATTGTTGTTAAACAAATCCGATGCATTATCTTGGAAAGTTCCATTTTCAGCTTGACCATTGTTCTAATCAAGCTTCTTGAACACACTTGAACAGTCCTGTTTAACTATTGTTTGTTGTTGTCTAGGATGATGTGCCAGGAATGTTGTCGTATAGTCTTAACGTCTGCATGTCACTAATCCAAAGCAGACAGTTTAGAAACAGGGTAAGTTGCATGTGTTTGCATTGTTTTTGCTCTTGCATACTGCTTTGGTACTGGGCTCAAATATCCGTAAAAATTAAGGAATTCCAGTCAAACCTCTCTTCAGCCATCAGCCAAAATGCCAGGCAGTTTGTTTGCCAACTGTTCATTGTAAGACTGCATTAAACAGTCAGTTGTTTCCTCTACGGCACGAGATGGAAATGCAAAATGCAGAAAAAATACAAGGAGCAGCCTGAAGTGCTGATCCTCGCACACAAGCATGACACGCCCTTGGATAGCAGTTTTTATTTTTAGAGTCTCTACTCAAGTCTCACTCTCCATATTCAGACTCGCTTCGATCAATCTTTTTGGCTCCAAGTTTTTGCTGCTTTTTTCAGTGGAATGTGACAAAAATACAAAACATGTTTTACATTTTGTTGGACAGACTGTAGCAAGCCTCAAATACATTTGTATATGTTGTGGTTCAAATTTTCTTTGGTCTGAAAATTTTCAAACCATTTGTTTTTAATTCCTTTTCCTTTGTCTCAGAATATGATAATGAATCTGAGACAAAGGAAAATAAAAATTAACCCAGTTTGAAAATTTTCAAACCAAAGAAACAACTGAACCTCAACATAATTATACATGAATTGATTTGTTAAAACGAGAATATTAATATTATTTTGTACTGCATGTGTTACATAGATGGATAAAAATGACTAATAGTTCCCCAAAATATCTGTAAAATTAATGACCAACAGTTGACCAACAAACAGCCAACTGTCAATGACTGTTTACCAACAGTTTCGGCAGTTCTCAGGTACAGTAAACTGTCGGCTGACAAATGGCCAACTGTTGGCGATCGGTTGGTTATCGGTCAGTAAGTTTTCATTAGGCTGTTTGTGCACCCAACATCTGTGTTCCTGATGTTAGTGCCATAAATAACAGTCCTTTTCAAGACTACTCTAATCTGAACAATCGTATTAGACAAAAAAACAACTGGTATTTTCAATATTTATAATTATTATTAGTTTTGAAAATTATTGTTGGTTATTTACCTGCACAATGCAATAAAAATAAAATAGTTAAATATATAGATCTCTAATACTTTGCATCTTCTATTTTTTGTAATCTCGCAGGTTCTCAGAGTCTTAGTACAACTGTACTTAAACCTTGCAACCCCAGATTTCATTAGTGTTTGTCATGTAAGTATTCATTAACCCTTTCATTCCCACTTTTTCACAAAATCCTATGATGACTTGTGACCATTCAAATGAAACCTCTTCAGCAGTACTTTTGCATGGTACCATTAATTTGTTCTAACTTTTGAGTCTGTTGATGTAATCCTATGGTGTGACCATTCAAATGAAACCTCTTCAGCAGCACTTTTTTATGGTACCATTCATTTTTCAATAATAATATTTACAAAAATTAATGAATTTTGGGATTATTCTTGAGTTTTGTCTTTTGGCACTCATGGGAGTCAAAGGGTTAAACAGTGCATTTTTGGCGAACAGAACAAAATTATGTATTAAGATTCTGCTTGTTTGTTTAAATTTCAGTGTTTCATATTTCTTGACGATGCTCAAGGCGTCGCTGATATCCTTGAAAAACTGATAAAAGACAATGAGGTAAGTGTAATGAACTATTGACGTTTTAGTTTTGAACATTGTTCATAGTTTTTTTTCTGTCTATCATTCAAATCACCCTTCACCCTTGACATTGATGATGTACCTCATAGTACAATGCATAGTGTAAGCCTATTAGAGAAACCTTGTGAGCAACCTCAAAACTCATCTTATACGAAGTATACAGTGGAATCATGTTACAGCACGACACAAGAATTGGCAGACAGCACTGTCACACAGACTGAAAAACTGCTAAGTGAGCATCTTTTTCTTGAACAACAGAAGGATCAGACATTAATGGCATACCAGATTGCATTTGATCTGTATGAAGGAGCAACACAGCAGTTTCTTTCATCAGTGACTTCTGTATTACAAGCCACAGTTCCTTTTGTATCCAGTAATGGGACAGAAAGCTCTGATGGCTCCACAGAGGGCAAAACAGACAAGAATGGCACTGCAGATAAAGCAGGGTGAGTGATCAGATACAAGGAAGAGTGTTTCATCACTAAGGATCATCCAAACACCGAGAAGTGGGTTGAACCCACTTTGAGGTGTTTGGATATTTGATGAAATGCTCTTTCAAGTGTTTGATATAGCTTCTCAAACTGATCATTAAATACAGAGAAAACGAAGGTGTAAAAGCACCAAAGTCTGTGCAAATTAAGACCAGGTCTCCAAACCTCCTTCACGGCCATGCTTTCCTTTGTGTTCTCGTCATGGATTATTAATAAGTTTAAGAATCATATTTCCATATACTGTAATTTCAATTTTCTTTTTCTGATGGAGAGAGGGAGTTCTAATATGATATTAAGCCATTGTAACCAATAAGTCTACAGGACTTTTGACTAAAGAATAATTACCAGACAATAATGATACATGCAATATATGTGCTTAATATCAATGCCTACAGTATGAAATAAACTTTGCATGGCCATTTTGAATGATACTGCTACAGTGTATATTATGTATCATTAAAGGGACACTGTCCCACCGAAAAAAATGTTGCTTATTTTTTTCTTTGTTATATCGTCAAATGCCCCTATTATGCAACTTAATTGGATAAAAAGATTCTATAGAGCAAAACAAGCAGTAGTTTGGAGATAAAGCACAGGATTGCAAGGATGGAAGTGGATTACAGTTCATCAAATTTGATTTTGTGACAGGCGGTCAAGAAATCAAAATTGCATTCTGGTGGAGTTTTGACTTTTTAGCTGTTATTTTGTCCTTTGTTTTCATCGCTTTTGGCGATTTTTTCTTTCTACCGGTATTTTAAGGTAATTTAATACAAGCTTAAAGCAAGCAACTGGCCATATCCACAAAAACATGACAAGCCAGGCCTTTAACTGTTAAAGACATTTTTTCCCTTTGATTTTAAATTTCTGGCCCCGGTTGTTTAAAAGGTGGATAGCGCTATCCACTGGATAAATCACTATCCAGTGGATAACACAATGGATTTTGTTAATGCTTATCCACTGGTCAGTGATTTATCCGGTGGATAGCGCTATCCACCTTTTGAACAACCAGGCCCTGATGATTACAAAAAAAAATTAAAGATGTGCCACGGTGGTCTAGTGGTTAGTGCGTCGGGCTTTCAACCTGAAGGTCGATGGTTCGAAGCCTGGTCTCTGCCGTCGTGTTGTTTCCTTAGACAAGAAACTTTACTCCACACTGTCTCTCTCCACCCAGGTGTATAAATGGGTACCGGCGACAAAAAATGCTGGGGGTAACCCTGCGATGGACTAGCATCCCATCCAGGGGGGAGTAGCAATATTCCTAGTCGCTTCATGCTACAGAAACCGGGTTTAAGCTCCGGCCGTTGTGAGCCTTCTGGCTCGTGTGCGCGACTTTACTTTACTTTACTTAAAGCAAGCAACTGGCCATATCCACAAAAACATGACAAGCCAGGCCTTTAACTGTTAAAGACATTTTTTCCCTTTGATTTTAAATTTCTGGCCCCGGTTGTTTAAAAGGTGGATAGCGCTATCCACCGGATAAATCACTATCCAGTGGATAACACAATGGATTTTGTTAATGCTTATCCACTGGTCAGTGATTTATCCGGTGGATAGCGCTATCCACCTTTTGAACAACCAGGCCCTGATGATTACAAAAAAAAATTAAAGATGTGCCTTCAAAATTGTCCTGCTTCCTGGTGGAGCATTTTTATTTCTTATTCATTTTTATTGTGTTGATTTTTTTCCCATTCAGGGATGCCGCAATGGAAACTGATGAAGGAGAAAAAGAGGTTCCAGCTAAGAAACCCAAAACAGAACCTGTCCTGGTGAGATCCTTGTTAAAAATAACAGTTTACTTTTTCTTTAATGTTTTATTATTATGGCTATAGAAGATTGCAAAATGTTGATCATTTGGTAGTTATCAGATTAAGAACATCGCTGTCATCATCACCATCACCATCATCACCATCATCATCATCATCATCATCATCATCATCAACAACAATATTGTCTGTTTTCTCTTGTAAATGGTAATGTGTAGTGTTAAATAATTTATTGTTGTTGTTGATCAAACTATTTCAGAGCGAAAGTGACAAGAAGCTTGTTGACAAAGTGAACAAGCTTGTGGCTATCCTCGGTGGTGAGACTACAATCGCCCTTCATCTTGAATTTCTCATCAGAAATAACCACGCTGATCTACTTATACTAAAAAATACCAAGGTAGGTTCATCACTTCAACACTTATTTGATATAAATCATAATACTAACCCTCTCTCGTGAGTACAGTGTACATGTAAACTGTTTTTGTACCAAATTAAAAACTATGAAAACGTTTGTACCAGTTAAAGAAATTTTAAGACAGACAAAATAGCTTTCATTTGAATGATTGCAAAAGTTGGAACCACCTTGAAAAGTATAATACAGTACCAAAGAAAAGAATTGCTTGATACATGTAGCTTTAGATAAAGTAAAAATCACCATGCACATCTTAAAAAAACAACACCACAGGTCGACTGCTCTGTAGCTTTCATTTGAATGGTCACACTTTAGAATTTCATCCACAGGCTCAAAAGTTAGAACCACCTTGTACAGCATAATAAACAGTACCATAGGAAAGTACATGTACTGCTCAGTAGCTTTCATTTGAATGGTCACACTTTAGGATTTTATCTACAGACTCAAAAGGTACAACCACCTTGTACTCTGTAATAAACATCATGACAGTAAAGTACAATGTACTGTTTAAGTAACTTTCATTTGAATGGTCACACTTTAGGATTTCATCCACACATGTATACAAACTTGAGATCAAACACAATGTAAGACTCTCACTCAAGCTTTACTCTTGTACATTGTACATTCATCTGTTAAAATTATCCAAGAAACTTGTGGAGTGATTGATTGCATAAGTCGTTGAACAAATTAGAAAGAATTAACGGAAACTGCCTTTAATGGATGACTTCAAAGCTTTAGAATTCTTCAAGTTGTGGCATACACGTGTTTTTTTTTTTCAATTTCATTTTTCTCCCCCCCCCCCCCCCCCCCCCCCCCACCCCTGATAATTTATTTGTTGATTTTAAGTGATTATTAATTTTTTGTCCTGTTGCCTTGTTGCCTTGCAGGATGTGTCTAGAAATTCTGTGTGTCACACTGCGACAGTCATAGCTAATTCCTACATGCACTGTGGAACAACAAGCGACACTTTCCTTCGGTACAGTGTATGCTCCTTTTCATTATTTAAGAATCTCTCAAGTGCTCAGTACATGTGCTATTATTCAGTTAATCTGTGTGGTTAATAATAGTTCTTTTGGTTTTGGTCTAAATTTTTCTTAAAACAGTTTTACCTTTTTTCAGACTTTTTTAAAAACTGGATCATTTTATCAACTGCCATTTTAAAACTCACTTGCAAGGGGATGGTTTTTAGAAGAGGAACAGAAAATATAAATGCTTACGAAATAAATTGCACAATCCTGTGTTCCCCTGAATTGTGTTCAAATCAATTTATTTAAGTGTCAAAGTATTTGGTACTCGAGTACTAATTGTGGACACTTTCCAGATCTAATTGGAATTTGGAAGTATTGGTTTTTGAGGAGAGGGGAAAACCGGAGTACCCGGAGAAAAACCTTTTGGAGCAAGGAGAGAACCAACAACAAACTCAACCCACATATGACGCCGGGCCGGGAATCGAACCTGGGCCACATTGGTGGGAGGCGAGTGCTCTCACCACTGCGCCACCCCTACTCCCCCCCCCCCCCCCCCCCCCCCCCTTCCAGCTTCTTTTTGTTTTCTGTGAAGAGTACTGTCAGCCTAAATGTTTGATTTTGTTTTTTTATGTCTGCAGAAACAACCTGGAATGGCTGGGTAGAGCTACTAACTGGGCTAAATTCACAGCTACAGCAAGCTTAGGAGTTATTCATAAGGTTTGTTTTAGTCAGTTTTCCCATCTCTACATGTATTTTCTGTTTGCACATTGTTACAGTATGTTTGGTAAACTGAGGTCAATTGGGTTTCAATATGGACCTTAACCCTTTGAAGGGTTAAAGGGTTAAGCAATGAGAATGTTGATGTCCCAGACATCATTGGAGGCAACTGTAAGTCATCATTAATTAATTTTACACGAAAAAAAAGTCCCGTCCGGTTGCTTGGGACAAGTTCATGTAGATTTTTGTGTCAGGCAAGTACCTTTCCCCACTCACTCATGGTCAAGGATATGGGCAAGCCACCTGTGAACTAAGCTTAAGTAACAGTTTATAAAAACTTGTCCGGGCAATTAAAACTTAAGACTTGCAAGCTCAAAGGGCAAGCTTAAAGTTTAGTTGTTTTTTTTTTTCAAGCCCTGCTTGCACTTCTGTGGTAAGACAAAAACCACAGGAACATACTACTCGCGTACTTCCCATCGCCATCCATACAGAGCTTTCACTAATCTTTAAATATGGAGGGAACTGAAGAAAGTACAGTACTGTGCAAAAGATATGAAAGCGAATTTCGAAGAATTTAGAGACTTTTCATCACTTTACGATGAAAAACAATGAATTTTTAAACGGACGAATTTTCGAAGCCGCTATTGTCTCAACATTTTTGAAATTTTGAACTTACTCACGAAAGTTCGAGTGAAAATTTGAACGAAACGAAACAAAATTTCGGAAAAAGTCACGAAATTTCGTACGCACTGTTTCGAATTTTCAACGCAAAATATCGCTTGAAATTTCGCCAACATTTCGTGGAAATTTCGTGAGGGCAAGTAAGGGTTATTGACCAGGGCCCGGTTGTTCGAAAGCCGGTTAAATCCTAACCTCGGGTTAAATCGCTCTAATCTGAGGTTAACTTTTAACCGCAGGTTAATTCTGTTGTTCAAAGACAGGTTAAGGCTAACAGCGGGTTAAATTTAACCCTCCTAGCTAGGTGGGTTAAAAAACTAACCTCGGGTTAAATCTGACAAATATTCTATGATTTACGGCAGCGAAACGTTTTTGAAAAACAACAATAAATTCATGGAAGATGAAAAACGTCCTCACTATAGCTGGGTGACAACCTTTTTTTTCTTTGTACGACAGGTTGTGAAAGAGCGTTATAATTGCGAAATTGGCTCCAACGAACGCTGAACTCGTCACTAATCAAAAACAATGTGGTGGAAAAATGACAAGCGAGCGGTGCAGTCAACAAATTGAAACTCCGACAGTTTTCCCTGGCATAGTTTCTAGCTTTTACGCGATAAATAGAGTTCTTAAAAATCCATGAAGAGCTTTTTTTACTTTTCAAACAATAGAGCAACGGTAGCAATTATTTTGACCTCTTCGGATCAGCAGAAAGTTTGCCGTTACTTATTTGGGCTCCCTCTGTCTCCCCTAAAATTACAACCAAACTTCTAGAAGCCTTCTAAACCGGCATAAAAATCTAAGAAAAGGCCGGCAAGCTGTTCAGTATTCAGTATGAAGTTTTGTGTTTTATCGGAAAATATTTCTTCAGAGGCCATTTATTTTGCGAAATTACTCCCTGAGAAGCGGGAAAATAACAACTCGAAATGGCGCCGGCCGCTCCGAAACTATTATTTTTTCGCCCTATGTACCAGCGTGCGAAACTGAAAGTAATTTTATTGTAAACACATTTTCGCAAAAAAATTTATATTGGCTTTATTCTCTATTTTACGCCACTGCACTGATCCCATCGTGTTAGCACTGTAATATTAAACCACAAAAGAACTGTGTCCTTTTATTCCAATTTTCTATGAAATAACGAAGTAAAAATATACTTCAGTAAAAAAGCATGTTTTATTAATCCGCCTTTCCTTGAAATGATACAAGTCTACATGTACCTCATTTTTCCATAGTTTTCGGATAATGTCCGATAAGTCAAATAAACAGACAAGCGGCTTCTTGAAATGATAAACTCAAGATCAAACTAATTCCAGTAATTTTCCACTTACTTTTTTATTTTTGACACCAATTAAATAACCTTTAAGATGTCAGTCTGGAGTCAGTTTTCACGCAGATGACCTCCACAACACTAGTTAATATTTTCAAGTTGTTTGAAATAGAAAGATGCACAAAAAGTTCAGCTTCTTGTAGCCGTGAGAATACAAATCCGTGAATGTGAGCCGTTTTTCCTTCTTGCCTGTGATGCTTGACCTTGAAATCCTCGAAAAATTCTTCTCAGAAGAGCTACTATTCGGCTACAGATAGAGTTAACTTTAAATTCTACAATATTTCACTATTTTATACTCAAAACATTTTGAATGGATCGGGCGAAGCGGCTTCAAACTTTTTCAAAACAACTTCCAAAGAGTATTATGGGATACTAACCGTGGGTTAGTCGCGGTTAACCCGAGGTTAACTAACCGGTCCTCTAACCGGGCTTTGAACAACGCCATTTCAACCACGGGTTAACAAACCCGCGGTTAAGAAATTTAACCTCCGGTTAGGCCTAACCGGAGGTTAGTTTAACCCTGCTTTCGAACAACCGGGCCCAGGAGCAAGGGGATATGTGATATATTTCCTCGGGTACGCCACGAGGGGAATATATCACATATCCCCGAGGGACAGGTCAATGACATGCTTATTTTTCACCTTGTGAGGTTTTCTAAAACAAAGAAACTATTAAATTTTTCGGAGAGTAACATTCCGTTCAATTCAAATGCAAAAAAGCATGTTTTTGCAAGGCCGCATTGGGATCACGGCACATGATGAGGCGAGACGGTAAACATGTTTTGCTTTTGCCAAATTTGCATTGAGCATGTTGCTTCGTTATGAGTAGAAGGAGGGAGAGAGAGAAGAAAATGCACGAACAGTACTTATGGTCTCACCATGGCCCCACTGCCTGCCTTCATCTTTCAAAGATCGATGGAGTGGTTGCGGTGTGTTTTCCAAGGGAAACCGGCGGAAACATATTCAGGTTCAAGCGTAAAACATGGCGTCATACATTATTGAAGACTCGAAACCCGAATCGAGGTATGATACCATCGAATAATGTTATTAAGTGGAACTATCTTTTTGAAGTGTTGAAGCTTTATAATTTCGGCCCTGATATTCTAAATTGGATTAAAACTTTCTACAACAATGTTTCCAGTTGTGTTTTAAATAACGGACACGCGTCCACTTTCTTCTCCCTACAAAGAGGTGTTAGACAAGGCTGTCCTCTGTCTGGTGTCATTTTTGTTTTAAGTATAGAACTCTTTGCTAGAGCTTTAAAGAAAGATCCCACTATCAAAGGCATCCAAGTAAACAAACACGAAATAAAGATAAGCCAGTATGCAGACGACACTACTGTTTTTGTCAGGGATTGTAAATCCGTGTCACACCTTCGTAGCCTTTTAAGTGAATTTAGTGCTTGTTCAGGACTAGAAATTAACAACTCAAAAACCGAAGCAATGTGGTTAGGTAAATGGAAAGAAAAACAAGATACTCCCTTTGGCTTCAAATGGCCAAAGGAACCAATCAATGCCCTTGGCGTTTTTTTCTCTTACAACCAAATAAGTGCTGACACACGGAATTTTAACGAGAAAATACAATCCTTAGAAAGAATGCTCAACACCTGGCAAAAAAGAAATCTTACGTTATACGGAAAAATTAACATAGTAAAAACACTCGGTCTATCTAAGCTTATTTACTCCGCGTCGGTGTTTAATGTCCCCGACCATTACGTCCAAGAAATTAACAAACTCACCTTCAACTTCATCTGGGATGGCAAGCCAGCAAAAGTGAAAAAAAGTACAATAATAGGAGAAAAAAAACACGGTGGTCTAAAAATGTGTGAGTTCAAGATAATGGAAAAAGCACTGAAGATTGCATGGGTCAACAGAATACAAGATGAATCGCTCGCCTCTTGGAAAATTATTCCTGATCATATTTTGCGCCAAAATGGTAATCTCGCTTTCTTAACAAAATGCAACTATAGGACCAAAAAATCTCGATCTTAAAAACCTACCCTCATTCTATCGAACCATTCTAGACTATTGGTGCAACTTCAAAGTCTCAACCTGTGACACAAATCTGAATTTTAAAAACGAGATTCTCTGGAACAACAGTAATATTCTAATAGACAAAAAACCTGTATTTTTCCGACCTTGGTTTAACTCCGGGATCGTCTTCCTACGTGACCTATTAAACCACGAAAACGAGTTTTTAAATTTTCATGAATTCTCTTTAAAATTCCAGCTCAATGTACCATCCACTCAATATTACGGACTTCTTAGCGCTATTCCATTAACGTGGAAAGCAACTCTTAAAAGTCAAGGCGAATACAGTGATCAAAATTCCCCAGGTAACAACTTATCAACCAGCTCAATTTACTCTACCCTGCTAAAAAATGCCTTCGTACCTCCAACATCCGAAGTAAAATACGTCGACATGGATTCAACGAGAAAAACATTCAAAAAGTTTATCTATTGCCCCATACTGTCACAAAAGAAGTAAAAATAATAATGTTTCAATACAAAGTGATACACAACATACTTCCAACCAAAGCGACTCTTTACCGTGATGGTCTTGTTGACAATGACCTCTGCAACTTGTGCAACTTAGAAAGACAAACCCTAGACCACATGTTAATACACTGTAGTTTATCTGCCGATTTTTGGATTTTGTTTCAAAATTGGTGGCATATTAAAACACATGAAAACATTGTGTTAAATGCAAGTCATATACTCTATGGCTGGTTTAAGAGAACAAAGCATCAGCAGGTCTTAAATTACTCTATCTTAATAGCAAAATACTGCATTTTTTGCACTAGCTTACGTGGAGAAATATTATCCTTCCGTAACTTCCTTCTGCAAATGCAAGAAAAACTACAAATTTTAAAAGTGATCGCAACTAAACAGAAATCACTTCCCAATTTCTACCGAACTTGGGAAATTATCCTTTAACATACAGTTTTCCGTCGCACTTTCTTTGCTTTTTACTGTAAGTAGTTGTATTTATTTCCTCTGTTGTAAAATGTTGTCTTTGCTTCTGTATTAATTACATTGATGTAATTTTAAAATTAATTAATTAAAAAAAAAAGTCTCGTGAAAATGTAAGTAATTAAGCTTAAGACTCATTCACTGTTATTAATTGTAATTAATCTAAATGAGCACATGCATGTATTGTCAGCAGTAAACTAAAAACAAATAAAATAATAATAATAAAAATAATAATAATAATGTTATTAACATTTCGCTTTTTGGTCGCGACCGGCAAGTTAATTACGTAGGAATAAGATTGATGAAGTTGTCTTTTTACATGTATGTAAACAAAAAATATTGACCGATGCTAGAGTGTTTTCCTTGTTATGCCCTATTTTCTCTTCCCGTTTGTGTTATTCTATTATGAGAGGAATAAGTCGAGGGGACTAAGGCGAGGGGAATATGTCGGGGGAATATGTCGGGGGGAATATGTCGAGGGGAATATATAATCCTTTGTTTTGCTATTGTTATCAGCTATTGTTTTCAGCCCTGCCTCTCCCCTGATACAATCAAAGCCGCACCCAGCTTTTCAGACACTGTAATGAACGGGGTTATGTGATATATTCCCCTGAAAAGAACAAAGAAAACTGAGCTAGGTGGAAAATAATAAACGAAATTCGTCGAAATTTGCTCTCATTTCTTTTGAACAGTACTGTAGCTGGGAAATTTTTTTCTGGTTTTCTGATTTTTTTCTATCAGAGTGGTCAGGGCTCAAACACACAACAGCTGGATTAAATCCCTGGCCCATGGTCTCAACAAACAGCCCTGTCATAACATCTAGAATACCAACATTCTTGTTGCTTAAGGTCCTTATTAACTTAAGAATTGAGTATCAGAGCTAAGGCACATTGTATCTAAGTGGCCATCTGGACAATCTGTCAAAATCATTTACCGTAATGATTTGATTAATGGCATATGCGGGAGCTTTTCAGGGCTCAAATTGTGCCTGTATCGGACGCATTTGCGACTGAAATTTGTCTATTAGTCGCGATTTTGCGACTGTTTTGCGGCCTAGCTAATAAAGGAATTATATTCAACAGTCTTGTGTCTTACTTGTAACTTGTAGTTGTAATTTTATCCGTAAAATCCTGCGAAATTCACGTTAAATGTTGCGTGACTTAATCGTCGATTTCATGCTTCATTAACGCAGTTTCCAAGAAGTGTATCACGGGCGCACTTTTTCAGACTTTCTCAGAAATTTTTCATTTCCGGTTCTGGTAGTAGTATTTTTTTTTTCGACTAAAATTTTCAAACTTGCGACTAAATTTTTGGAATTACTCGCAAATTGCGATTGAGAATTTTTTTTAATTTCGAGCTCTGCTTTTTACTTCTGGTAGCTCAAGGGAGGGCGCTTATTGTCAAGGAGGCATTTATGAGGGTGGGGGTGCTTATTTTCTTTTTTTGACAGAAACATGTGAACAATAACAGAAAATGTACAATTTGCATAGTCAGAACAATGGAAACAATACATACATACATACATAATCTTTATTTACCCACGGTTTCTCCATTCATACATAATGCTCTTCGCATAGTCAGAATATAATCTGCCATTATACCTCAATGTCTTCAATGTCACTTGGCCTTGATCTGCTCTATGGTATGACTTCTTATCCTTGAAGCAGTAAGGAGGGGGGGGGGGGGGTGCTTATTAGAAAGGGGGTGCTTATTAACAAAATGACAGTAAGAGAGGGGCCACTTATTAGAAAGAGGGTGCTTATTGGAAGGAGGGCACTAAATCAAACTGATCATTACAGTATGTGCAAAATTTGTGCTGTTTCCTGTATGATAGATGAACCTGGCTACACAATGCTATTTCTTTACACAGGTGTATTTTACATATTGGTTTTTGTGAATCGTTGCTGGACTTTCATCTCATCCAGGAAGGGAACGAATTTTTTTTGGGCACTTCATGAGGGTACAGAATGTAAACCAGAGGAATAGAATCCAGAGTAATGAGTCTATCAGTCACTAGTATTATAGGAGACCATTGCTTTTAACTTGTTAAAAACTTGCATTCTAATTCTACTCCCTTACAGTACTTGTTTTTCCTTCCCAAAGGGTCATGAACAAGATGCGCTGAAGCTCATGTCAACCTACCTACCAAAAGATGGCAGTGGAGGTAGTGCATACCAGGAGGGTGGAGGGCTGTTTGCTTTAGGTAAAATCCAGTTAGTTATGATAGGAATTCAAGTGGAGGTTAGGTGTTCTAATGGTTAGTGCATCAGACTTTCAATGTGAAGTTTGGTTCTCTAGCTCTGACCTGCTGTTGTGTGCTGGATTTCCACCGTCGCATAATTTTTACATGCACTTTACATGAGGAAATAAGATTAGAGACAATGGACAAATTCGGCTTGCACATTGTTGTACCCAATTCAAACCTTTTGGGATTAGAACTCTTTGTTCGTCGTATTTCCATAATATCAATGAAGCATTGACATGGAAATTATATGGAAATATTGTGAACAAAGAATCTTATTCCCAGAAGGTTTGAATTGGGTACAACAATGCGTTAGCCGACTTTGTCTATGTAAGGATAGCATGTGTAAAAGTAAAAACTTCAACCATACTGAACTTTTTATGTTTATGCGAGCTGTTTATACACTGTTTCCAATTTTATTTATGCATGTAAAATGCTTATAAAAATTTTTCGACAGTGGAAATCCAGCTTTGCTGCACATTGTCTCTCACCACCCAAGTATATAAATGCGTACTGGCGACAAATTGCTAGATGGGGAGGGGGTAACCATGCATGTCATACCTTATTACAGCAAATTTCCACAACAGCTCAATATTTCGTGAGAATCAATTTTCACAAATTTGGATAATTTGTGAAAAAAAATTGTTATCACAATACTTTTGTGAAATAAGGAAAATATTTAGCATCTTTTCCAGGGGAAGTACTACATAAAATAATCTCAGTTGCTTATTATGATGACAGTCCATACAGTTTAGGCTGTAACTTGTGACATGTAGAGTACAGTACAGTACAGTAACATACCAACTTGTTCAAGCTGCACACTAGACTGCTTTGCTCTTGTTCAACTGTGTGATTGATTTTTGTTGCCCTTGGTAATGGTAGTCGTATATAGTTCAGCCTACAGAGCAAAGTGTATACTCAGTCAAGACATTTTACCAAAAAAAATAATGGATTCCCTTAACTCTTAAAGTGCCTATCACCCCTAGAAAGTTATTTTCAGAATCAACTCTATGTACATTGGATAGTTGAATGGTAAAATATTTCTGGTTTTGAACGTGGCGTTTGTGAGTTTAGAGATTTGAATTTACAAAATGCTAATTAGATGACATCAACCCGGGAATTTGCCATTATTTCTACACCAATTTACAATGCGCAATTTACAGCTTGAAGATAATTAATTTGATAAATACTAAAACTTAACTGTGGATAATCGATTGATTGGTTAAAATATGTTACTTGGAGGTGAAAACCAGTAGTTGTATAATAAATGATTCCCGGGTTGACATCATCTAATGAGCATTTTATAAATTCAAATCTCTATAACTCACAAACGCGACATTCAAAACCAGAAATATTTTACCATTCAACTATTCAATGTACATAGAGTGGATTCTGAAATTAACTTTCTAGGGGTGATAGGCACTATAAACTCCCAAGAGTGCCAAAGATAAAAATTCATATCAAATCCCAAATTTCATTTTGCAAAATGTTGAAAAACAAATGGAACCTTGCAAAGTATTGCCAAAGAGGTTTCATTAATTTTGGATGGTCACACCATAGGATTTCGTCAACAGACTTAAAAGTTAGAACTACAATGTACTAAATGTCTCCATAGTCGTCTCTGGGAGTGAGAGGGTTAAAGTGATATTCGATGTTTTTAATTTTTTTTTCAGGTTTAATTCATGCTAACCATGGTGGTAAAATCATTGATTACCTTATACAACAGCTGAAAAATGCAACTACAGATGTAAGATTTTACCTCATTCTTCCTTTTGCACCTATCTTTTCTCTGTGGGTGGTAAAATTGTTAATTAATTTCCCCTGCATTTTGTGTAAATTTAAGCAATCATCATTTATGACACAGTCTGATATAAAATTTAATTCATTTGAAGGTCTAAAACTGTGCTAAGTAAATAATTTGCCAAAAAAATGAAGTTGCTGACTGCACAATCATCTTATGAGATTCTGTTGTACAGGGCGTGGTTGTTTGAAAGCCGATAAATGCTAACTCAGGATTAAAACTTAACTGAGGATTTAATCTCTCTTGTTAGAAGTGTTTTCAAAAACTTATTTTAAGCTACACACGAAGACAAGTCAATGTCGAAACTAAAGGGCGAAAATACTTTGGAAAAATCTTCATCGATTAAGTATTTAACTGGAATCAAAATTGACACTAACCCTGGGTTAGCTTAATTGCGCTTTGAACATCCCGACCCAGGTCTATATTTTATTGCAACATTGAAATGAAATGAATCTGTGGATGAAAATAAGACTCTTGCTTGCATTTCAGATGGTGCGCCATGGAGGATGCCTTGGTCTGGGATTAGCAGCTATGGGCTCTGCTAGGCAGGGTAGGACATGTTCACTCCCAAAAAATACCAAGAGCATTAAAAAATAGCACTTAATGAGAGTGTACCAGTTGGCCGATAACTTTAATTTGAATGGTCACACAGACTTAAACTCTAGAACCATCTTGTGCAACATCATAAACAGTACCACAGGAAAGTACTGCTCAGTGGCTTTCATTTGGGATTTCATCCACAGACTCAAAAGTTAGGACCACCTTGTACAGCATATTAAACAGTACTACAGGAAAGTACTGCTCAGTAGCTTTCATTTAAATGGTCACACTTAAGGAATTCATCCACAGACTCGAAAGTTAGAACCACCTTGTTCAGCATAATAAACAGTACCACAGGAAAGTACTGCTCAGTAGCTTTCATTTGAATGGTCACACGTTAGGATTTCATCCACAGACTCAAAAGTTAGAACCTTGTACAGCATAATAAACAGTACCACAGCAAGGTACTGCTCAATAGCTTTCATTTGAATGGTCACACTTTAGGATTTCATCCACAGACTCAAAATTTAGAACCACTGTTTAAGGAAAGTACTGCTCATGATCAGTAGCTTTCATTTGAATGGTCACTCTGAAAGATTTCATCCAGAGTGAGCAGAGGTTTGATTGTGGAAGTAAATAAATCAATGTCACCTACTGCTTATTACTAAAGTTAGTTCATAGTAAGGCCCGGGGGGGGGGGGGGGGGGGGGGGGGGGGTACTCCCTATAAGGGGCTATACGGGGATGCTCCGCCCGAAAGAGGTACCTTTTTTAGGCTGGCGGTATATGAAAGGGTAGAGATTTCACGAGGTAAAGTATGTGAAAGGGTAGGGATTTCACGAAGAATAGGAAATGGTAGCGAAAACACGAGTTGAAACATAAAAAAGGTAGGGAAAACTGCGATTTAAGTATTATAAAAACAGCCTTTCAAAATATATCAAACAGACGCACGTAAAGGCTATATGAAAGGGGTTCCATTTTCAATGAAAGGTATATGAAAGGGGTACCTTTTCTGTCAAAAACGGTATATGAAAGGGTAAGGGTCTGGACCTCGGGGCGGAGCATCCCCGTACAAAACTTTGTTGAGTACCCCCCCCCCCCCCCCCCCCCCCCCCCCCCCCCCCCCCCGGGGTAGTAAGGCAACTCCAGTTTGGTTCATCTGAGGCATATCATCTGAGGCATATCATGATGACTCAGTTCTTTCCACATTACTTTCATTTATCACGTTTTTTTTAGATGTATATGAGCAGTTGAAGACACAACTTTGGGAAGATGATGCTGTCACAGGTTTGTTAATGTTTTTCTTGAGTTTGAACTGAATCTGATTCTCTCATTTGGATATTCTCCTTTCTCCTTGTAATTGTGTACAAAAACCAACTGCCACAAGGAATTCTCCTACTGTACCAGCCGGTTATATTTCTATTGTATCATCATTACAGTCGGACCTCTATTAAGCGGCCACCTATTAAGCGGCCACCCTCCATTAAGCGGCCACTTTCCAAAGTCCCGAATTATTTGTCAGTAAAGTGCTGTATTTGATACCTCTATTTAACGGCCACCTCTATTAAGCGGCCGCGGCCACCCTTTTGCTGTTGCAAGTTAAGTGTTTATTGTTTTTTTACCTCTATTAAGTGGCCAGCAAATTATCTTTTCAAGCAAAATGGTGACAGATAATATGAAGGTGATAACTGATAACAACAAGAACTGCAACTTAATCTCCATTATAATGACAAGTCACAAGCTGCAATACATGTGCAAGTCTTTTACATCCGGCGCTAATAGATAGATAGAGCACCCACTGTTTTGCTACACCCAAACTTGATCTCCTCGATACAACTCCGAGCTCCTCAGCAGTGACGGATTATTTTAAATAAATCGTCCGCGAAATATTTTGAGCTAAAATTTTTAGACTGTTGATGCAAAAAAGGCCTAAGAAACTTGATGTTTTGTTACATAGATTTGCATATTTTTCTGTACATACTCAACATTAAAAAATACTGTACTTATCGACAACATGCTCTCAGTGTTAGAGCTAGAACTTTGCACGGACTTGAAATGCGCAAATACATGTACAGGGCACTTAATTTTTTGTTTCAATGATTTTTACATTAATTTTATCTTCACATATGTTCACTTTTCAACAAGCGTTTTGCTATAATTTTATAGAGGCAATAAAATTACGTTGACTGCTATTTCTATCCAATTTATATTGTACCTCTATTAAGCGGCCAGTTTTTCAAAGTCCCGAGGGTGGCCACTTAATAGAGGTCCGACTGTATTATCAATTTTGGTGCATGTTTATTGTCAATCAAAGAAAAGTTGGTTATAAAACACTTGTCACTGAACATTTTTTGAAATGATTTCATGTGCAAAAAAGAAGTTAATTTTGGTTAGTTTACTTGTCGTCCAGGGCTGTCACTAAGTTTGAAAAAGCTGGCTTCACAAGTAAAGTAGCCGGTTATAAAACAAGAAACTCTTCCATGCATGTGATTGTCTTTTAGTCATTTTTAAACCTTGAGTAGCTGGTCATCTTTGCTCTAGTTGTTGCCCATAATAGCTTAATCCTGCAAACAATTTTCTTCTCAAAGCAAGTCATTTGTCAGTCCAGGGAAAATATTGACCTGACAAGAAAGTGAAAAGTACCTGGTGTTCAAAGCTAACCATGAAAAGTTTTCCTTGTTTCACAAAGAGAAAAGATTTTCTGTCCGAATTTAATTGTAGCAGAATTACCCAGTCCATCTGTCAGGCCAGGTTAAGCTTTTACCAATCAAAATGCCAAATTTACTAGACATTTGTCCGATGACAGCAGCCTTGTAGCTTGTTGCTTGTAGCTTGTTGCCAGCTACTAATGGCAGCCCTATGGTTCTCTTAGAGTGAAAGAGACTGCATTTTCATGGTCTCTTATTTTTTTTTTTTTTATACAGGTGAAGCTTGTGGTCTTGCCATGGGTTTGGTTATGTTAGGATCAAAATCTGCCACTGCTATTGAAGAGATGGTTGGAGTAAGTTGATATATTGTTCTTTAATATTTCAAACATGAGGAAAAGTGTTTTATCAGTATAATCGAACACCGAGAATTAGTTTGAAAAATGAGGCGCAGCTGAGTTTTTTTTTTTAACCCACTACAAGGTGTTTGGACACCTGATGAAACACTCTTTTGGGTGTTTGATATAGCTTCTCAACTAATCAATAAATGTGGAGAAAACGAAGGGATAAAATCGCTAAAATCTATACAAATTAAAGGGGCTATGTTGCAAGGTGAGTCTGCGAAATGAGTTCCTGTCATGTGACGTCACCTGGCGTCACACATGTCAAATTTCTATTGTTCCCTCCCGGATCGCAGCAAGTTTTATCGCGCTTGCACTCGTGTCGAACCACGCGAGGTAAACAAACACACGATCAATTTCGCTTTTAAATTCCTCCCCAACTTCCACCACTACTGGAAGACATCGAATTTTTCGAAGGTACGACTAACAAATCGCAGAAATAATTTAACAAAAATCTAGTCAAGTAAATACTCTAAGTATATATTGTATCAATGCATAACCCAAAACTTAAGAACTTACTACATCACATGTCTTCATAATTGACTGTGAGAGTGAAAGGGTTTAAGGGACGGTGTCCCGCCAAAATACAGAAATTTTGCTTGCCTTATGTCTTAGTAAATCGTGAATTCGAAAGCGGGCGCGTAGCGTGAAACTGGCGCAAACATATTTACTTTTGATTGGTTTAAGACAGACTGTTACAGTTAACTGATAAAGTAAATCCAGCCTCCATTTGATACTTGATCACCATTGGTCCAGTCTGCACTGAATAAGGTGTTCCAATTTGCGTTTTGGAATTCCAGTTGTGTTTTAGCCAGTGTTCAAGTGTACAACTGAATTGGATAAAACAAATTCTACAAAGCAAAACAGGAGCAGTAGTTTTAGAGATAAAGTACATTTATTACAAGGAATGAAGTGGATTACGGTTCATCACATTTGATTTCGTGACAAGCGGTCAAGAAATCAAATTTGCCATTCTTGTGGAACTCTGACTTTTCAGCCGTTATTTCGTGTCTTTAATTCACATTTCTTTGCCTTCATTACTTTTGGCCATTTTTTCTTCCAATTTTAAGACAACAAGATGCTCCAAGCAGCCTATACTCATGCACATGCGTAAGAAAGTTTTACGATATATTTTAAACATGATAAGATGTCTGATATGGAGAAGAGTTACTCCTTTCATTCAGTCATCATTCCTGCAAACCACATTGTTTACTATTGAATGTTTTGTAAATGAAGGCTGTGCCACAATGAAGCCGCAGTGATTTTTCTGAGTGTTATATATTTTGTGGTTCAATTTTATCCTTGGTTCAAATTTTATTTTCCTTTGTTTTTGGCTATGGTAATGTATTATTATTTAATGTATTAAAAATATTTGCATGTTAACACAGGTCTCATGTAATTTTAACAGAGGGATCTTTCGTAATTTGTGGTTTAATATGTTTGCGTTTTGTATTAATCTCCTTTGTTAGATTTCAAATTCTGATGGCAGGCGAGTTCGGCATATTCGGAAATATTATTGTGCCAAATTTCGTGAAATTCTAACGAGTGGTTCCGTAGAAATCAGCACATTTCCGAGGAAAGTCGCTAAAATATCCAGTCACAATTTTTTGGTCAACTGCGCATGCGTTGCATTTGACTGGGTTCTTGATCCAAAGACAAAAACGACCAAAAAGGCAGTGTATTTCTTCAATGGTTCTATAAATTATCTATTGATTCAACAAACATTTTTACGAACAACTTATTATTTGATTTTAAGACGAAAAACAACACTTTTACGATCCACGCTGAGCAAAATAAAATGATCGCTGAATAGGCGCCACGTTTGTTTTTCTCAAAACTCTGCACATGCTGACTCACGTAAGCAGTTGATATTAAATAGCGTGTGCAAACTGTGTTCAGCCACCTTAACTGCAACTGAATCTTAGTTAACTGATTGCACATATTATCTTGAAAATCACTGTTGAATTTGATATTCTTTTCCTTTTTATATGCAGTATGCACAAGAAACACAACATGAGAAAATCCTGCGTGGTCTCTCATTAGGAATTGCGCTGGTAAGTTGCATGTTTTGTTTTGCATAGTTTTATTGTTTCACTTGTTTCATTTGGAGATGCGATAAGACTAAGGAGTATGACTGTCAAGTATGGAGTCCTTGTAACAAACTTAGGTTTTCTATAACACTAGCAATGCAGGGCTATTGTAGGTTAACCGAGGCACTTGCCTCGGTAAAAATATGTAAATCTCGGTGTACCAAAGGACATGTTTACATGAAAGCCAAGACGAGGTAATCCCATGATGCTCTTCGTTCCTTCTCTTCTTTCGTGGTTTCATTCTGAGATGGAATGCTCACTCATTATTCCTGATGTAAAAACACATTGTGTTTAAAGGGATTTTTCATTCTAATAAGGAATTGTCTGAATTGTTCCCCTTGACGAGAACTGAACTCATTTCACCCAAATACCATGTAAACAGCACTAAGACAAAAATGTCCAGGCATTTTGGGGTGAAATGATGCAAGTAAATAGATGCATCATAGACCTTTTGCATAAATGGTGACGAATTTATTATTCTTTTTATATATGTTGATTAACCTTACTGGCCTCGTTTTAGAGTAAAACTTCATTGAATTTTGCACATTCCAACAAGGCCAATAGGTTGATTAGCAAAAACATAGAGCAGTTTTCAATTGAGTGTGGTAAAACCATAACCAAAGTAATTACTCTGACCAATCACAGCAGTCGTAAACAATCCAATGAACTAATCAGAGCTTGAAGCAATTACATGTCGGCGGCGCCAAGCGCGGGAAAACGCGTGTGAGCAAGTCCAATTGGTTTTGGTTTTACTTCTGATTGGTCGTGAAAGTGGCGCGAGATTTTTTAGCCAATCGCAAAGCATAGCAATGAAAATCCAAGGCAATTGTGTAATTACTTTTCACACTCAATTGAAAACTGCTCTATAAGAATAATTAATTGGTCGCCATGTATGAAAAAGGTCTATGACCTCACTGGCTGGATTAACATTACATCAAGGTATTTTAGCGATGGACTATAGGATTGATTGATTAGTTGCTTATTATGAACTTACCTTTTAGGTGATGTATGCCAGAATGGAAGAAGCCGATGCACTGATTGAGAGTCTAATGCAGGATAAAGATCCCAATCTACGACAAAGTGGCATGTACACAGTGGCCATGGCCTACTGTGGGACTGGCAACAACAGGGCTATCAAGAGACTGCTGCATGTGGCTGTAAGTCATGATAAGATATGTTGTTCTACTGGCTTGTTGTGCAATGCTGTCAGACAATACGGTCACACAATTGTGTCACATGTGTTGATTAGCTGTTATTGACTGGCAACAATAAGGCTTTCAAGAGACTGCTGCATGTGGCTGTAAGTTGTGATAAGATTATGTTGTTCTACTGGTTGTCACGCAATGCTGTCACACAATACTGTCACAATTGTAGCTGTAATTGACTTATATATTAAATACTGTGACGCAGCTGTGTCACACTACGCGATGATAACTGGCCATCCGGATATAATGATATAGTATTCATTGTATAAACCAGTTTGGTTTTGTTACCCATATTACAGGTGAGTGACGTCAGTGATGACGTAAGAAGAGCAGCTGTGATGTCACTGGGCTTTCTCTTATTTAGGTATGTTGCTTATATACCGGTAAGGAAAATGACTGAACATTTTAAAAGTTAGCACCTGGAATTTCATTCTTAAATTGTTTGTTTTTTTTGTCTGTGCTAAAACAAGGACAAAGTAATTATTTTTAGCAGCAGCAGCAACAGAACATGAAAACGGTAGTCAAGTCACAATCTCAGTATTTCTACCTTTGGCATCTTATCGATCAAACACATTTATTTATAAATAGTTTCAATACTCTAACGTAATGACTTAAAACAATATTTTAAAGTTCCGGTTGATGAAAAATTTGACTTCTAGCGTTTTGAAGTGTTGCTAAACATGGCTGACGTTATTATTAGTCTGTTAAGTTATTTGCTAGGTGTGTCAGTTTGAAACGTTTCTAGTGATAAAATACGGTATAATATATACTCTTGTGATAATATATACAATGTTTAGTATAAGAGAATCTAAAACGAAAGTACATCATCTACATCTACATGATTTACTTGCAAAATCCTAATGGATACAGCAAGTTTCAGTGCAAAGTGTGAAATGTAAATAATAGTGCAAATAAAAATGAGCTAAAACTGTTCTTAGCTTAATTTACAGGAATCATGGTTATTTTAAGTGCTGTGCCCATGGAGAACATTTTAACATTTTATTTTTTTTTTGTTTTAGAACTCCAGAGCAGTGTCCCAGTGTTGTTTCGCTGTTATCAGAGAGTTATAACCCTCACGTGCGATACGGAGCAGCTATGGCCCTAGGTATTGCCTGTGCGGGCACTGGTCTGAAGGTAAGATCACAGGCATAAAAATTGTCTTCTTCAAAACAATAGCGCATTATCGGGTGAGCGATATTTTAAGCTTAGCTGAATATTTGTTAAGTAAAACATTTAAAAAGTATGTGTACGCAAGCGTGGTTTACAACTGATTGTCGTAAAACCAAAACCAATTGTAATTACTCTGGCCAATCACAAGAGACGCAGACAATTCAATGAACCAATCAGAACGCGAAGCAAATACATGTAGCCGGTGCCAAGCGCGGGAAAACGGGTGCGACCAAGTCACGATTGGTTTTGGTTTTACTTCTGATTGGTTGAAAAAGTGGCGCGAGATTTTTTTTAGCCAATCACAAAGCGTAGCAATGCAAAACCGAAGCAATTGGGAAATTACTTTCGACACTCAATTGAAAGCCGCACGATGTAGTCATTATCAATACAATTTGTCTCAAACTTATTGTTATCTGTTCATTTTCAGGAGGCGATTGGTCTTCTGGAGCCCATGACAAATGATCCTGTAAACTATGTCCGACAGGTAGAACTATACCTAAAAACATACGTACTATAATACAGAGCCTTCCGACAGTTTAGAGTATAGAATATAGAAAAATGAAAGCGAGGCCCATAACTGATACGTAACTAATTCCGGCATCGAAAAATTCAATAATAATGGATAGATTATGTAAAACAGCACTCAACAAGTGACAAAAGTACATTTGAAAATAAGGATAGCTAACAAAGTGGATTACAATGTGGTCAAACCTGAAGACGCCACAGTGTGGACTTGTGTTTCCAAGATTGACTTGGACAGCTCTTCTCTTTATATTCAAAGGAACTCGGCAATATTAATTTTATTTTATAACAAGAAAACTTGTGTGCACAAAAGGATGGCTAAAGTTGGTGAGGATGGGAAGAGATTACAGTTTGAAGATAGTTGTGAACAAACGTGAAAACGGGAAGCTTGCATGCAAGAAGGAAACACGTCAACATAAATATATAAATATGTAACTTAGATATCGACCACGTAACATATAACATGCAACACAACTGATTTGAAAACAATTCACCTGTTTTTACAGCCAATTATTTCTCTAAAATCAGTTTCGTTTCGCTACGTAACGAGTTAACGTCACTGTGGGTGAATTTTTTGGGGGCGAATTGGCCGATATTCAAAGGAAATTCGAAAACATTTAGATTTTGGCTGTAAAACGGGAAGTGCCCTGAGTATCCGGTTTAAAGATATATGCCCGAAGGATTCACCACTGTATGTTGATTGAAGTTGCTCCTTTGTTAGGGTGCTTTAATTGCCAGTTCCTTGGTTCTTATTCAACAAACGGAGCTCTCGTGTCCTAAAGTAGCGAAGTTCCGTGAGATATTCGCCAAAGTGATTGCGGACAAGCATGAAGACATCATTGCCAAGTTCGGTGCCACATTGGCTCAGGGAATCCTCGATGCTGGTAAGCACTTCACTGCCTGGTTTATCCCTGTTACTGTCAACAGCAACCATAGTTTCGCGATTGCTTTGGGTTTGCATTGCTACAGTTTGTGATTGGCTAAAAAAAAATTTCGCGCCACTTTATCCAACCAATCAGAACTGACACACGTGCGAATAAAAAGTTACACGGGTTTTCCCGCGCTTAGCGCCGGCGACGTGTTTTTGCTTCAAACTCTGATTGGTTTATTGGATTGTCTGCCTCTGTTTCGATTGGCCACAGTAATTTTAAAGCAACAATGGTCAGAAACGTTTTCTTGTTAGCACTTTTCTCTCATAATGGACCTTGCATTTTAAATGTACTATTTTTCGTTTGAAATATCCAATTCTGTTACAGTATTGAAAGCAGTAGCTGTACATTTCAAATACGACGTCCTTCGATTCCAATATACAAATCTCTAATTTCAACATGTATAGTTCATCAATTCCAATATGCTAACATCCAATCCTTCACTTTTAAACAGCAATCCTTCATTTCAAAGAAGCTAGCCTATTTCAATTAAAGGACTACAGTTTTGCAGGAGCAGAGCACTTGGTTCTGGTCAAACCATCGTTTAGTCACATTTTCATTACCACCACTTTTTACTTCTACTTCTACTTCTACTTTATTAACTGATAAAGTGGTAATGCCACATCATTAACTCGATAATTCTTTCGATTTTCGCTTCATAGCCCCAGTTTTATCTTTGTTGTTTTGTCTGTATGATCATAGGTGGGAGAAACGTGACCATCTCACTGCAGTCTCGCGCGGGCCACACGCACATGGCGACAGTGGTTGGCCTGTTTGTGTTTACACATGTCTGGTTTTGGTTTCCACTGTCTCACTTCATATCACTTGCATTCACACCTGCTTGTATTATTGGACTCAATTCAGATCTAAAGGTTAGTGGCGAGAAAGGGACTTGTTCAATTCTCAATAGTCAGTGTAACCCTGAATCTTAACCAAACGAAACTACCGCTCCTAGGCTTCTAAATTGAATGATCACTAGCACTGAAGAACTACATTTTATAGCGTAATAATAATAAGTAGCACCAAAGGAAAGTACTGCTCAACAGCTTTCATTTGAATGGTCACACTTTAAGATTTCATCCACAGACTCAAAAGTTAGAACCACCTTGTACAGCATAATAAACAGTACCACAGGAAAGTACTGCTCAGTAGCTTTCATTTGAATGGTCACACTTTAGGTTTTTATCCACAGACTCAAAAGTTAGAACCACCTTGTACAGAATGATAAACAGTACCACAGGAAAGTACTGCTCAGTAGCTTTCATTTGAATGGTCACACTTTAGGATTTCATCCACAGACTCAAAAGTTAGAACCACCCTGTACAGCATAATAAACAGTACCACAGGAAAGTACTGCTCAGTAGCTTTCATTTGAATGGTCACACTTTAGGATTTCATCCACAGACTCCAAAGTTAGAACCACCTTGTACAGCATAATAAACAGTACCACAGGAAAGTACTGCTCGGTAGCTTTCATATGAATGCCCATACTTTAGGATTTTATCCACAGACTCAAAAGTTAGAACCACTTTGTACAACATAATAAACAGCACCACAGGAAAGTACTGCTCAGTAGCTTTCATTTGAATAATCACATTTTAGGATTTCATCCACGGACTCAAAAGTTAGAACCACCTTGTACAGTATAATAAACAGTACCACGAGAAAGTACTACTCAGTGGCTTTCATATGAATGGTCACACTTTAGGATTTCATCCAAGTTAATTATAACTATTGACTTCAACCATCAGTAAACGTACCCAACGAAATCTTACGATATCAATGACAGCATTCTCTTGTCCTTCTGTTTAAAACCTCTTATTTGTTATATGTGAATGCAAAATTTGCATTTTCTCTAAGTTGAAACAGTGCTTCTGCTTGAATGAGATGATTATTGTTGCCGGAATTTTAAAATTCACAGATCTCTTAACAGTATTGTGAAGTATTTGTATGGTATTCATATGTGATATCTTGCGTTTCAGATGCCCAAAATGCAGTTCAGATCAAACGCCAAGCCATCACTGTACGCTTATCCCGAGCCACTCAAACCACCCAAGAAAGAGGAGAAAGAAAAGGTATCCCCATGTTTGTTCAAAGTTTTTTTTCTCTTTTGGGTGAGAATTCTTACCAAGTTTTGGGTGAAGAAGGTACTCACTGCACGCTTCTTCTGACCAGACTGACAGCAGAAATTATATTCTTTGTAACAGTTCTTGATCTCTTTTTACAGGTCACAACAGCAGTGTTGTCGATCACGAATAAATTCAAATCGAAAGCTAAGAAATCAGATGCGTCTGATGAAAAGATGGAAGTGGTGAGTATTCCCCTTCTTATGATAATACCATGTTAGCTACGCGACGGGGAATAAACTTGGAGTGGATTTTGCGTCTTGCAAACGGCTAAACCCGGTTGTTCAAATGGTGTATAGCGCTATCCACCTGATAAATCACTATCCAGTGGATAACACAATGGATTTTGTTAATACTTATCCACTGGATAGTGTTTTATCCGGTGGATAGCGCTATCCACCTTATGAACAACCGGGGCCTGGGCTTCAAGACCTGTTAATATCGATTAGTAATATCGTTTCTAGTATTTTACTTGTATTCTTTTTAATAGAGCAGTTTTCAATTGACTGTCGAAAGTAATTACACAATTGCTTTGGTTTTGCATTGCTACGCTTTGTGATTGGCTAAAAAATCTCGCGCCACTTTCTCGACCAATCAGAAGTAAAACCAAAACCAATCGTGACTTGCTCGCACGCGTTTTCCCGCGCTTGGCGCCCGCGACATGTAATTGCTTCGAGCTCTGATTGGTTCATTGGATTGTTTACGACTGCTGTGATTGGTCAGAGTAATTACTTTGGTTTTGGTTTTACGACACTCAATTGAAAACTGCTCTATACATTTTGTAACATAAGATATGTACTTTTATCTTTTGTATTTATGGGGTCTTTTCAATTTTATGGGACATAAGTTGGCGCAAATATTTGAAACTCTGTATTATTTAGTTTGAGGGCATCCATGGTGTCACGTCTTATTTTCTTTATGTTAATGTCTATTATGCAAAACAGGATCAAGAAGCTGACAAAGATAAAGCAACAGCAGCTAAAAAGGTTAGTTTAATTTCCGTTGAAGTTAAACGCTCCATGCTGTTGCCTGCATTTTTATGTACCCCTTTATACCAACAATGATCACGTGCTCACTTCTCTCTTCTATCTCAAACTAATTCAAGCAAGCACGTTATGAGAATAGATGGTTTTCACTCACTTGACCATCAGTCCTGTGGGACTCAAATGACAAAGGCCATGGCGGCCATGTTGGTGCACATAACAAAAGACGTTCATTAAAATTCTTTTGTAGGTGTGCACCAACATGGCCGCCGTGACGTAACGTGAAAACCACCTATAAGAGACGTGATCATCTGAGAAGAAACAGGTCTTGGATTAGGGTAACAACTACTTCTTCGAAGCTTTTCAAAAGGTCGTTTAAAAGGGCTCTGTCACCATTTTTTAGTGTTATTTTAAAAAGCAAAAAGACATATTTATATCAGTGGACACCAAAACATAATGGTTCAGTTTTGTTTAAAGTTATTTCTACTTGTGTGCTAAGTGTAAAAAAAAGTGTCTTGGGCTGCAGATGGCTGAGATGGAAATGGATTGCAAATGACAGAATTGGGCCAATTTTTTTCAGGTTCGTCGCCTTGTGTTTTGGAAAACTCGCTAAAAGTTTTTTTTTAATGTTTTTTTTTCTCTCTTCGAAAATTCACTTGGTTTCTTTCTCTTTGTGTTCTATACGCATTCCGTGTGTGCCAAAAGAAGGAAGTTTTAATTTGGGACAGTTTCAAAATTCCCATTACACAGCTCCTTAACCCTTTCACTTCCAAGAGTGCCAAACATCCAAATTCAAGAATAATTGCAATTTCATTTTTATAAAATATTGAACAACAAATGGTACTATGCGAAAGTACTGCTGAAAAGGTTTCCTATGAATGGTCACACCATAGGATTTCGTCGACAGACTAAACAGTTAGAATTAAACTACATGTCCCCATAATTGACTCTGGGGGTGAAAGGGTTACGTTTGATAGTTCGATGTATCATTACAGCGCAAGCTGACGAGTCCTACTTCGGAGCACTTGTTACTGCTCGTATTGCATCGTGATTGGCTAATAATTTCCAGAAACATTTTGCCGTCGCCGTAGTTACGGTCCCTGTTCTTTTACCCGAGTATATAGTGCGAACGGTAAGCTGACGATTGGTGGATTTTTTTTTTACAGGAGAAGGAAGAGGACAAAGACAAGAATGGCGAGGTGGAAAAGAGTGAAAAAGAGAGCAGCGAGAAAATGGAAGAAGAAGAACCCGACTTTGAATTGTTGGAGAATCCCGCTCGAGTACTTCCTGCACAAGTGAGTTATTGTTTCCGAAACTAATCCGTTTCCGGATTTTATCCGCAGATTTCCAATGTTGAAAACTGTTCTAAGTGTCATTTCTCTGCGTTGTGCGATTTCCGATACAAAAATTATGGATTAGCTTCTTAGATCTTGTTCCATGTCTTGATGTTTCTATCTTCAAAAATAACAGTCGAATATGTTTGCTTTGGTTTTGCATGTGTTTAGCTCTGTAACTGCTAAAGGTCTTACAACTTGCTCTTGAGCAATCGGAGCAACAGGCTTTTTTTTCTCACCCAATCAGAAGCACATTTGGCTTACTCACGTTTTCCCTCGTTTGGCACTGGTTGTATATTTTCCCGCGTTTGGCACTGGTTGGATGTTTTCCCGCTCTTGGCACTGGTTGCATGATTTCCCGCCCTTGGCACTGGTTACATCATTTCCCGCGCTTGGCACAGGTTGCATGATTTCCCGCGTTTGGCACTGGTTACATCATTTCCCGCGCTTGGCACAGGTTGCATGATTTCCCGCGTTTGGCACTGGTTACATCATTTCCCGCGCTTGGCACAGGTTGCATGATTTCCCGCGTTTGGCAATGGTTACATCATTTCCCGCGCTTGGCACAGGTTGCATGATTTCCCGCGTTTGGCACTCGCTGCATGATTTCCCGCGCTTGGCACTAGTTGCATGCTTTCCCGCGTTTTGCACTAGTTATTTGTTTTCCCGTGCTTGGCACTGTTTGTATGATATCCCGCGCCTGGCGCCAGTTGCCGCGTTTTTGCTTTAAGCTCTGATTACTTTTTGCATTGTTTCTGTTTTGTTTGATTGGCTAGATCTTTGTCATCAGATAACTGTTCTAGCGTAACGTATCCTGTTCTATATTTTCTTTTCGTAGCTAAAAGTTATTTCGTTACCAGAAGACAACCGTTACATGCCTCTAAAACCGGTATGTTTCCCATACTTTTGTAGCACATATACCTGTATTGCAGTATGGTGTAGTTAATATAAAAAAGGGAGGTTCAGTGGGAGCGGCAAAAGGGCTACCACGAGCCTCTTGGAGCTCCTATTGAGGCTCCGGGGGCTAACGATCGATTCACTCGAATAAACCCTCATCATATTTGCATTCCGTATTGAATGTTCAAAAGAGAAAATTAGTGCTTTGAGGTCTTATGAGCAGGTAATGTTTATTCATACCATAAACGTAAAAGATCCCACATTACTGTTCGAAAAGAGTAGGGGGCGTAGACCCCGGTGGTGTGGTCAACCTTGCGGGTTGTGGGATTGGGAAGGGGTGGCACCTTGCATGGGACCTATGAGTCCCGTTTGTGCCATTCCCTTTTGGAGTGTATGAGTCCACAAAGAAATAAAAAATAAAAAAAGACCTGATTAAAAAATGGCGGCCGATTTGTTATTCATTTATATTTTATGTTTATTAGTCCCCTTGTTCTCATTTTAAACTAAAAATTCTTTCGAATTTTGCACATGTTAACGAGGTCAAAGGGGCTAATTAACATAAATGTAAAAAAAGAAGAAATCAGCCGCCTTTTTGATAGATTCACTGGCCTTACTGTAATAGTCCTGTTTCGAATTCGCTATGGTCGCTGAATGAAAGCATTGAAGACGCATTTTTACAGGGTTAGCCTAAATCTGAAGTGATAAATTCACAAATTCAGGCTTTGAGAAGATGACCTGTTTAGAGCTCTGTCTATTGTTTAATTTTCAAATTTCACGCACCTTATGCCGGTATTTGTGAATATTTTACATCAGGTCGAGTCTAACCCTGTATCAATGTGTCATTGGTGTTTGAATTCAGCGGTAATTTTAAATACGAAAATGGCTTATTGGTGTTTTCATATAAATGATTGTTGAAGGTTAATACCGGAGGAATTGTCATGATGACCGACTCCAAATCTGATGAACCAGAAGACCTGATTGAACCCCTTCCAGGTAAGTAATTACAAATTAAAAACTTCATTAGTAATTAGAGCGGTTTTCAATTGAGCATCGAAAGTAATTTCGCAATTGCTTTGGTTTAGCATTGCTACGCTTTGTGATTGTCTAAAAAATCTCGCGCCACTTTCTCAGCCAATCAGAAGTAAAACCAAAACCAATCGTGGCTCGCACGCGTTTTCCTGCGTTTGGCGCCGTTTACATGTATTTGTTATGAGTTACCTTATGTTTAGGTTCGATTGCCAGTTTTGCCCAAGAGGAAGTTATGCATAAACTTCATTCTCTTTTAACTGTCAAAACTACCAAGGTGTAAAGGTGCATAGGTTTAAGAATCGGGGGCTGGGGAAAACTGCATTTTTGGGATGGCGTTAAGCGAAAGAGATATGAGAACTTTACTCGACATTGGGTTTTACTTTTTTCATCAAAACCCAAAGTGACGGGATCCCCCAAGCAGGGGCAAGAGTTAGGGATAAAGCGGGAACTTCTAGATTCCCCCCCCCCCCCCCCCCCCCTCCACAACCACCCCTCGTTGTCATGCTTTCCCCGGTCATAGAGTGCGACATAGAAGATGGGTGCGCGGAGATGCAAAATTTCTCTTCGAGTGTTCAAATCTGACGACTGAGCGCAACGAACAAGCTAGCAATAAGCAATTTTCCTAAAATTTTGGAAAATTCTCCGAACACTGTCCAAAGATTGTACGAACGTTTCCGATGTTTCGAAATTTTCCAAATATGTCCGAAGATTTCCGAGAAAGACCCCAATTATTGACAAACACCTTTTTTGCTTGTTTAGCACTTAATTAGAACAAACATGAATTTAACGTTAACTCCGAACACTGTCCGAACACTGTCCGAACACTGTCCGAAGAATTAGAACAAACGTGAATTTAACGTTAAATCGGTGAGCCCGAAAATTAAAACAATACAGGATTTTAGTCACATCCCGTGCGTATTTTCTTGTGAGTGTTTTGTTGTTTACACCCATAGGGAAACTTGATCTTTAGTAATTTTTACTGCAAAGGCTTTGTATAAAATAAATTCTTCATGAAACTCCCTGATGAAGTCTGTACTTATCAGACGAAACCCATCGGAGACAAGATCAGTTGCTGTGTGCTGTTCACTAAAAATACTACACAACGCGTAAAATATCCGTGCGTCTTATCTGCCAAAACACTGTATAAACTCAACACATAATTTATTTGTACCAAGACCGTATACTGAGGCTGGAAAAATTAGCTTCCACTATAGAGGGGCGGTTCTCTGGAATAGTCTATCAAATACTATTAAAGGACAGACAAGCCTGAAATCGTTTATATCATATTAGTAATTTAGTATAATTTTAATGACCATATTTATTTAATATTGTATTTTTTATTGCATGATTTTTGCACGGCTCTCTGGAAGAGCATTTTTATGAATGAGATTCCGTGATTAAATAAAGATGATTGATTGTATTTTACATAATACAATAAATGTGGTTTAATTTTTCTTTCAGCTTCTTCTCCGTTGGGTATTGGCGCTGAAGAGGAAGAAGAGGAGCCAGAACCACCCGAACCTTTTGAATACATTGACGAGGATTAACGTACCAGCGTTTCTGTTACAGATGGAGTCTTTGCCCTTTATCTCCTAAAATACTTAGTTACAAATGCACTGTCGGATCAAGGGGAGGCGCCGGGTGGGGGGGGGGACCCTAACCCATTTCCCCTTCACCCCTCCCCCCAACCCCCCACGATGGAGTCTGAAATTTCCACGGGAACTGCACCTTTGGAATAAACTGCTCAATAGCTTTCATTTGACAAACTCCAGATGTGACCTATTTCCTTTGCTTAGGAGGCGTCTACTCGCAGGCTATGGTCATACCGACCTTAATTCAAAGGCTACGAAAGATTATTTCATGACCACTGAGTTACGCTTTCAATTTAGGAGGGAAAGGATGAAGCCTACATTTTGTTTCGTCGAGGTTTCGCCTTTTCAAAGGTTCTGAATACTGAGATTACGAAGATCGTCCGAACAACTTCCAACTTATGAGATCTCTTCGTTGAATCTGGTGAGAACTCTGTGTTAGAATTCAATGCTAAGAATTCAATATTTTCTCGGAGCACAAGTACAATATAATGTAATTATGTAAGTCTTCATTAGAGAATGTGTTGTCAGATAGCTTCAGAACAAAAGTGGCTTTTATGCTTTTCCGCAACAAATAAAAAATTGTTTGGAAGTTTTATTTCACCTTTTTGTAATAGCCGATTAGATGAGAGACCCGCTTAAGTTGTTTTTGTTAAGCGCCTTCTAAGTCCGGCTATTTTTGGCGATTTTGGCATGCTTTATCGTGCTAGTTATTCTGTCACGTTGTGTTGATTCAGCCACACGCTGTGACGCTCATTTCTAAGTGGTTCTGTCATGCTTCGTCACGCTATTTTTAAAAGCGATTACGTCAATTTAATGTAATAGGATTTGATGGGAAAGAAGTCAAATTATTTCCGTGTTGTTTTCAAATAATGGCTCCTCGAACCAAGAAACTCGTGAAACTCCACGCTATCGTCACCGTTAACATCCAGACTACCAAACAATGATCTGAGCTGATGATCCTTAAGTGGGACATTAAGCTTCTTCATGCCGGTTATAAACTCGATTTTTGTGATGAACGTAGCGTTGCTGTCTTTAGCCAAGATCCTGAACAAATCGATGAGACGAAGGCCTCGGGTGCGCACAAAAGTCAGGAACATTTCCAATGTGTCTGGCCGTTTCGTTTTGCCAGTCCTCACTGCATGCGTTCCTCTGATGCTCACACCCCATGAACAGCTGAAGTTGGGACGTTCTTCGAGAAGAGCGTCTAACTCGATCTCGCAGTCCCTGCGTTCAAAATTGAAAGATAAAAAACAATATCATTTTGTGCGGTATTGAAAAGCTAACAGCATCGAGAGAAGGTTATGCTCTGTAGCTTTAATTTGAAAGGTCATATTTTGGATTGTTATATAGCTGGAGTTTTTTTCAATACAACGCGCGCGTTGTATTGGTTGATTCATGGTCACATGATATCTAACAAACAGTTTCCCGCCAGTAGTCCAAAGCGGGCAACAATTTTGACGTCAGAGGGTAAAGGCCGGCACACACTAGGGGACATGTTGCGTGGACATGAAGCGGGGAAAAGCCCCTTCTTGTGCACAGCATACTGGCGCATGTTGCAGGGACAGTACGCAAGCTGGTGCACACAAAGCGGATTGAGGTATAAAAATCACAGAAATCACTAAGGGCGCCTGGGAACTATTATACGAGCGAAGAAAGATGGCGGACTCTATGGTTAGGAAAAAGAAGCTTCTGTCAATGATATTACTAGATGAAGAAATGTGTAATTATGTTGACCGAAAACGATGGATACGCAAGTGGCTGAAAAGAAGAGAAGAATAGGGAGCCTACTACACCTATTTTGTAGCGGGGATAGTTTACAAGAGCAGTGCACACGATGCGACATCGAAATGGGGGTAATTTTGTCCCCGCTTCATGACGCACGTATTCAAACCAGCTGAATTTCGTGCAACATGTTGTGGGGACAAAATTGTGTCGCCGCAATAGAACTTTTTCGCAAAAACAGGGATGTCACGAGGAAAACTGTCGCTGCAACATGTCGCCGCTTCATGTCCCCGCAACGTGTCCCCTAGTGTGTGTTGCCCGCCAGCGCACGTGATCAGACCGTGACAAAAGATGGCATGATCACGATGCGATTGATGTTTAACTCGAGTGTTCGGCTCGCCTTTCAAACTGTGTTGTGTTTGTTGTGTTGCTATATAACAAATCACTTAATGACTGATCCCTCGAGAAACAGTGAATTTTGTTTCCCGAGAATCTCTGGATTTTTTGGGGGCGATACACCCCAAGTTTGAGTTTCAACTACGACGCCATTAACAATGCTATGGAAAAACGATCACCACAGCTGTATTAGATAACTCAAAGATGAAAATTTGTTAAGACCAGTGTTATATTAACATCGGAGTTGCCATAGCAACGTAATGACGCCATGACGTTTTTTACTTGCCGTTGTATTTCTCGGCACCAGGAGGTTTTTCGGTAATCGATTAAGGGAGCTTGTACCTCTCATAAGCCGCCTCGATTATGGCAAAAATTTAACAAATTCTATAAGAGCGTTTTAGAAATTTTGGGGGATAACGTTTTGGGGATTATAAATACAGTGAAAAACACACTATTGACATAATTATGTAAGGCAATAAAATATTGCCTCCAAACATGCTTGGAGGCCCAATTTTATTGCCTTACATGTTTTTAATGTCCTTGAAACTTACAGGCCATATAAATTGATGATTAATCCTTAGATTGTCAAAATTTAAAAAACATTTATCAAGCGGTTTCCAAATTATCATCACATTTGTAGGCGTGGACCAAATAACATACAAAAATGGCAACAAGAGCAGCTGAACGCACAACAATCAAATCTTTCTTTCTCGCAATCGGTCAAAGCAATCCCCCTCACTTTTTCGCACACGATCTCAGATGGAATTAAACTACTATGAGATGAAACTGCATTCTCAAAGCGCACGTTTTATTTTGATATTAGCCAATTTTGTCGACAGTATGTTTTTCACTGTATTTATAATCCCCGAAACTTCATTCCCCAAAATTTCTAAAACGCTCTTATAGAATTTGTTAAATTTTTGCCATAATCGAGGCGGCTGTGAGAGGTTTATTATTACAGCATAATAAACAGCACCACAGGAAAGTACTGCTCTGCAGCTTTTATTTAAATGATCATACTTTACGATTTCATCCACAGACTCAAAAGTTTGAATTACAAATGGATTTTACGGAATTCTTCTAGGAAGGGAAACAAACCCAATTCCTGCTAACTACTTACCTATCAAATATCACATCGTCCAGAATAAGCTCTCGTAAGAAACTCATCTGATTGCATCTCAGCCCATGGAGAAGCGCGCACGCCCCAGAACTTTGGAATGAGTTTTTTCCTATCCTTAGCACCTCCAGGGTTTTGTTTGCCTTGAGAGCACTAGCGATCTTGTAAACACCAGCAGTGTGGATTCCTGGTAATTGTGATTCCAATACTTGTTACTATTGACTACGGATAATTACGATGAAAAGGCTCGACAGACAAAAAAAAAATACAGCGCAATCCCAATTTTATACTTTTTTAAGAATAATCCAAATATCTCATGGTATTTGTGCTGAGAACGGTTGCACATGTTTTCCATCGCCGAAGATTGGCGAAGCTAATGCGAAGAAATGAAAAAGTCTCGAGAGCTCAATATAGAACACTTCCGAAAAAATCCGAAAGATTATCAAAACGTATCCGAAGATTACCCAAGGGATGCTGAGTCTCGAACGGTATCAGTCATGCGTTACGAGTAAAACCTTGAAATCAAACACTGCACTGAATGAATTTAGCTTGCGGTGCTGACGCCGGCAAATTTATGGAACGCAATTTGAAGGACGCGCGTGCGAGGGGCACGCGTGAAAGGGAGAGTTGCGCCCCATAATTAAATAATCGCTAGGCGATGGTTTTTGTCTGGGATTAGATATTTTCATGCTTACCACAACTCTGCATCTGGAGCATTTTCAGGCAATGGTTATGGATAAGAGCTGAACCAAGATGTCTAGCTCCCTCATCCGAGAAGCAATTCCAAGAAAGGTCGAGCTCTTTCAGTTTCTCGTTGCTCTCAAGTCCCTTGGCCAGTTCTTCGGCTCCAGACGTTCTGATATTATTCCAGCTTATGTCGAGGTATTCCACTTTCTGGTTTCTTGCGAGAGCTCGGCCCAGATGAATCGCGCCTTCGTCTCCAAGGTCGTTGTAACTGAAGTTCAAGCTTCTCAAATGCGGATTGGAAGACAAAGCGTTCAAAAACCGTTTGATATCCTTACCATGGATTCCACAACCACTTAAGTTTAATTCTTGCAAAGAAGCGTTCTCTAGTAGCATTTCTCCAATCGCACTGGCACCTTCCTTTCCAATCTTGTTCTCAGACAGATCGAAGTGTGTTACGTAGCAGTTGTCCTTAAGCATTTTGGACAAGGCAATTGACCCCGCCTTTTCAATTCCATTATCACATAGACAAAGGGATGTCACTGTTATGTCGCGTTCAAGGGCCAAAGCAATCGCCTGCACTCCGATATCACGAATGCCGTAATGCTTGAGATCCACAAAACCGGTTTGACTTTGGCGGAGAAATTTGGCAACTGGAACGGCGTTTAGGGCCTCGCATGCTTTGAAGTAGCGTTCTATTGTTGTTTTTCCTCTTTCGATATGAAACTCTTCAAGGTCATCGTCCAAGTCTGTTTCAAATCCTTGATCATCTGAGCATGCAGAAAGAAGATAATTTTTTCTCGGGTTGGTTATTGAGCCAGATGATTTGTGTGCGTTCTTGGCTGCCATTACCAAGAATTTTATTGGAACTTTGAACAAAGTAATGTCTCGGAACTACAGCTAGATCCTTGGCTTTTTTCCTCGTCCTGACTCTTTTGCGTCTTTATTCGCTCGCTTTCTTGGTTATTTTTGGAAGAAGGTTCAAAAATGTAAAATGCCAATAGCACTCTTGATGGCAATTAACAAAAAAAAAACATTTTCCTAAAGCGATCGCTGTAGCACTATTAAACTTGTAGTTCAACCGATGAAAAAGACTAAAGAAGGTTGTTTCAATCAACTTGAACCTATAGTTTGAAATATATGGATTATTTAACCTTTTTTGCGTCCCGTTTCGTTTACAATAAGAAAGGCCATTTTCTCCGGCATGTTCTAAGCGTCATCATGGTGGAAAGAAACTATCAAAGCAGTGTTGCTACCTAACGCATATCGTATTCAAACTAACCCTTAGAACGCCGTGGCTGTTATGTTTCTTGCCTGATTGATTATCATGAAAGTTGTGATAGCATCTTAGCTGTGTCGCTAGTTTGTAAAACTATTGGCTCTAATTATCGGTAGAAAATCCAAACTATCTCTGTGTCTTGTGTATACGCTGCGATACTTGCGCTCTCATTGGTTGACAAGATGATCAGATACACATTCTCGCAGGGTTTCTACATAATAAATGATTTGGGCCAAAATTTTTCAAAATATTTACCGTAATTATAAAAAAAAATACCCGAATAAATTATTTGAAAGCACGTTCGCTTAAATCAGGAGTATTCAGGGAAAATAGGAATACTCGAAATAAAACAGCCATATTCTTTTGTGACTACCTTGCCGAGTTTTCGGTGTGAACGAAATATAGTATTTGAATTATAACTGAGTTCGAAGTATTATAGTGAAAGGAAAACTGATTATTCATAAAAATAATAAAGATGTAGCTCTACAGATTTGACACTTTTAATTTTGCATTCATGTTCATTGATCTTATTAGGCTGCTAAGATACAAAACTGTTTTATTTTCGCTAAACGTTGAATTTGATCTTGACATTAATAATAAATGATATAGACCACTCGTTTTAAAAATAAATCCCTCTCAAAGATAAAGCTATTAAGGCGATCATGATCAAAGATGATGGCGATGGTTACTCACTTTATAATTAATAAGGATCTTTTATAGGGAAGATATCAATGACGTCACCAATTGTTATTAATGTGCCAACCAGAGCCTTATTGGCTGCCGAAACAAAGGGTTCTTTTGTTCCAGTGGCTGGCACATTTGAATAACAAAAAGAATGTTTGTAAACAGATATCATCCCTATGTATAGTTAGTACAAATAAATGGAAGAAAGCTAGCATTTCAAACCACCACGATGACTGATAACCATGATTTTTTCATGACATCTCATAAAATGAGAACAAAGTAATGTTCAACATGTCACGAGCGTGAGACAGAAAAATATCTGAGTCCCCGATAGGATTCGAACCTACGACCTTCCGAACGGTCGGAACGGTCGGATACATAAACTAGTATATGGCCTAGTCTCTAAAGTAATTGCTACGAGCGCAGCGAGCAGCACTCCTCTTTAACTCGGATACCGGTTTCTCCCTTCTCCTTACTTCCTTCCCGTCATCCCCTTCGTTAAAGAGCCCGTTCTCAGGGGCGGATCCAGGATTTTTCTTAGGAGGGGGTGCACCTCTAAGGAATGACGTAACTGAAGGGTGACGTAAACAAATTTTAAAAGCGAACAACGCAGACTAGGTCATCTCAGGGGGGGGGGTGCGCACCCCCTGCACCCTCCCCCTATATCCGCCCCTGGTTCTAGTCTTCCACGCCAAATACTAATAATGAGAGACGACTGGGGACGAGTCAGGGTTTGATTCTCGACGTGTGTTAGCCTGTGAACAGGCTTCTTTTTGGGGAATTGGGTTAGGTTAAAAATCGGCGAGCGAAGCGAGCCGAGCGCGGACTGGGGAAGAGGGAAGGGACGCCGCCCCTTCCCTCTTCCCCAGTCCGCGCTCGGCTCGCTTCGCTCGCCGATTTTTAACCTAACCCAATTCCCCAAAAAGAAGCCTGTTCACAGGCTAGACGTGTGTTAGTCGAACATTTTGCCTCGCTTTCGTGCGGTTCAACAGCACAGCTGACCATTGCAACGCTGGCTCAAACACGCGCTTACCCTTCGCGAGCTCTTCCATTATATTGGCCTGAGTTTTTAACTGCTTTCTGTATTTGGTGAGTATAATTTGTACTGCTTTGCTGCCGTGTCACTTAAGGAGTTTTTCGTTCTTTCCTTTCAAAGCATCGTTGATTTCAAATCATGCGAAAGGAGCGATATAAAACGACCTACAAACCGAATCACGAGTTGAGCCTATTTCCCTCTGAACAGTCAAATGACCTATTGTGGTCTCAGAAAAACGAACTGAGCGGATAATTCTTATTGTTTAAAATTGGCTCGACCAAATTTTAACAAACGGTTTTTTAAATATTCAAGAACATAGCTGCCCAGTCAATATTGATCGTGTCACAGAACTGATTCCTTTGTTAGACTTGTTTTAAAGTTCTCGTTATTTGAAATGCGATACAAATAAGAATTCTGACAAATTTCATGAAATTTTAACGAGTGGATTTTGAGAAATTGTCGTTTACGTACATTGTTTACAAAACGGAGCTGTCTCGAATTCTTTCTAAAACCCCGCGCCGTCACGCGAATTGCCGCTGACCGCCAGCGAACCTGTGTTCGGCCACTTTAAAAGACATTTATTCACGCTTAGTTTTGTTGTCATTGTTCTTCTTCTACGCGTTAATTTATTTGGCCTACATATTTCGACTCTTAATACCTAAATTAAAAGACACCACAGAACACATTCCTTCCTCTTTACTACAATCAATTTTGGACATAATAAACTAACGAATGTACCTCCCAATATGTTTTCGGGCAATTAAGAAATATGATGCTTTATATTAGACCATCTGCTCGCCGCACTTTACCCTCCATTAGGATATCGCTGAGATGATGCATCTGGCCTCGTCGTATATGACTTTTATACTTTCGATATCGCATAACATTAAATAACGGTTAACTTTTTTTGTAGTGGCCACGCTAACTCCGGCTATATTGGAGCCATAGATCACGTGCATGTTTCTAGGTAAGTTACACGCGTCCAAACGCTTACCCTTTTATATACCGTTTTTGACAGAAAAGGTAACCCATTCATATACCTTCCATAGAAAATGGTACCCCTTTCATATACCTACAGAAGAAATACTGCATCTCTTTACTAAACCCTTGAAATAAACTGATGGCACGATATCCACGGAAAACATTAAGCGTTACCACTGATTGATGTTAACCGAACAATAACGTGCATCTATTTGAGATATTTTGAAAGGCCCGTTTTATATCATGCTAAATGGCAGTTTTCCCTACCCTTTTCTATACTTCAAACTCGTGAAATCTCTATATACCTCCAGCCTCAAAGAGGCTACCCCTTTCCGGCGGAGCATCCCCGTATAGCCCATTAAAGGTAGTACCAACCCCCCTCTCCCGGGGAGGGCTTGTGGAACAGCACCTTTAGCATGTTCTTCTGTTCAGATCGTGAAGTGCTAAGGACAGATGGCGCGTGCGAAGAAATACTTTTACAAAGGAAAAAAGGTACTAAGAAGTAAACGTGGACATGCTTTTGTTATCATGCGCCAACTTTTCTTTGCCCCTACCATCTGAAGGCTTGAACAGGCTTGATAAGTTTAGGGATGGACCATTTCATTTTTGTGAGGAGGGTGGGGGGGGGGGGGGGGGTGGGGTGGGGTGGGGTGGGGAGGGGTTTGAGCAATTTTTCTGAGCGTGAATTTGTTTTTACCGTCTTGAGGTTGTGCAAGGTTTTTCGGGATTGTTCGATACTTTTTTCCTTTGACTCGCTGTGCATGATTTTTTTTTCTCTGCTTCTTTTGCTGTGCAGGAATTTTGTTTTGGTAATTGCCCACCCCCCCCCCCCCCCCCCCCCCCCTCAAAAATAAAATGGTCCGTCCCATAATTAATGGCATCGCTAATAGAGCGGTTTTTAATTGAGTATCCGAAATAATATCGCGATTGCTTTGGTTCTACATACTACGCATTGTGATTGGCCAAAAAAAACGCGCCACTTTCTCAACCAATTAGAAGCAAAACCAAATTGTAACTTTTTCGCACGCATTTTCCCGCGCTTGGTGTCGGTTACATAGTGTACCTTGTTTCGAGAATAATATCAAAGTACAAACCTTTTTAGTTGAACTTACGCCTCCAGGCTTTCAAGGTATAAAAATAACGATGAATAAAGAATAGGTACAAGAAACTGTGTTCGGCCACTACGCGGGACGGCAACAAGAACGTTGATAAACAATATTAGCGAAAACAGTAGCTATGTACGTGCATTATCACCACTTGGGTAGATTTCTTTGAATTTAGTTCTTGGATGGTTTGACTACGCGTTTTGCATTAAACAAGGTGAACCAAATGGAATAATCTCGAAGTAGTTTGAAAAAAAAAAAAACACCGGGAATTCAGTTTTTAACTGACGTATTCCTTGGCGTTGCTTTCGTGGTTTCCTAAAATCCCGATTATCTTTGGTAACCGCAAAATGCTTTCAATTTAACAATTGGTTCATGCTTTAGCGTGCACTATCGAGTTATGGAGCACGTGGGAAGTTTGGAGAGCACGAAAGAAGCGTAAGAGTTGCCCGAGGCGATAGCCGAGGGCAACTCTAGCTTCTTGAGTGCTCTCCAAACTTCCCACGTGCTGCATAACTCGATAGTGCACAGCTAAAAGCATGAACCAATTGTTTTATAACATAGCCGGTGGAATTGTGCATCAAATCCGACGCGAATTCTGGCGAAGCGATTTGCTCACGCTATCAGCGTGCACTATCGGGATTTTGAGCACGCTTGCGTATACTGAATTTGATTGCGCGGCTCTGCTAGCTATGTTATAATAACAAATAGATTCCATTTGGCCGTGTGTCTGTTTCAGTTATATCACAGATGACGTCAAAATGTGGTAAGAACAAAAAAAGTGGCACACCCGCCGCAGGCGACTGGGTTATTGATGTTTTTACCATATTTTGACGTATTTTGTGATCTATTAAGCCTGGTTCACACTAGCGACATAAAGACATAACGGCGAGGTCACGCAAATTCAAAACACGACGTATATCGATGTTTTATGTCACCAGTGTGAACAGCACAACATAACGACATAATAGGAACATAATAACATGGACATAATGACATAAGAAAAAAAAACTGATCTTTTCTTTATGTCATTATGTCCATGTTTTTATGTCGTTAGTGTGAACCAGGCTTAACTGAACAGACACACGGCCAAATGGAATCTATTCGTTTTATACAATGAACAGAAAAGTAAAGAGAGTAAAATTACGAACTTGCCTCGTAGCGCTCGACTGTTCGAAGATTTGTTCCAGCTTATCTATGTTAGAACACTTTTTGTCTTGGTTTCGTCTTTTTCTTTCTCGTAAACAGCTCCTGATAAACATTTTTCGAGACTTTCACTGTGCTCAATCCAGAATATTCTCGCCAGCATTTTCAAAAATGTGCGCCATGTTGGACAAAACAAAGCAAACAATTTTTCTGTGACGTCAGCCGTGCGTCTGTACTCTGATGGATCATAAGCAACGACCAATCACAGAGCGCGGAGTATCATTGTAGAAAGTAAAGTTATATGTGGTGACTTGAATGAAATGAATAACTGATACGTGCTTGACAATTTGAAATTACTCTGGAAAAAATTCTGAGCAGCCACAAGGGGACTTGAGTCCATGTCCTTCCTTGCACCAAAAGACGTATCATTATGGTAAACAAGCTCATACAACTAGTAGTACACAATGGCGGATCTAGAGGAGGGTCCGGGGGTCCGGGTCCCGCTTATCTCGCCAAAAAGCCCCGGACATTCCCCCCCCCCCCTTCCCCCCCCCCCCTCCCCCCCGGTTACGATGTAGTCTGGATGGGCTACTGGTACATATGAAACTTCCAGTTGCATATGCTTGCTTACCATGAGTCTCCCATAGCTCAGTGGTAGTGTATTAAACCGATGTGCGAAAGGTCACGGGTTCGACTCCCTGGGCGCTCAAAATGGTTTGAAATTTATAGTTTTGAACCTAACTTACACGGTAGTGAGTACACAATGCGGACACTTTGTAACTGTTTTTCTAAAAAAACGTCTATTGCTTCCTCTCTTGATCTTCATTGGCGGACATTTATCATTGTAGGTACATGGAAGATACAATTCAAATATGGAACAACTGCAAACTAAATCCGTCGTCCTTCTCATGCGCTGAACGTTCAGCGATGGTCTTCCCTTAACAACATTGTTTTCATTGCTTTAGTTTGAGTCAGTAATCTATGTTAGCGATTCTCTTGCCCAATCAAAGCACACTTTGTGTTACCACGTCAATTCACTTCTCAAGGTCCCTCGTTTTCAAGCATCCTTAGTGTATCAGGGGGGCCTGAAGTGCCGGCGTTACACAAGCTCACACGGTTTCTTAGCCTATACATTATTCTACGGACCGTGTGAATGCAGCCTAGGTTTGGGTGACATGGACGTCTTTCGTTACTCTTCATCATGACTGCTTGCCCTAAAAAAAATCAAAGTGAATATGAATATGATATTTATTTAAAGCAAAGTAACCGTAAGCTATGGATGATTGCGAGGGCTAATTACGAGACAAGCTCCAACGTACTCCTGGAAATGCTGAAATGAGATTCACTCTCAGTAAGACGAAAAAAGCAAAAGGCAGTTGTGATGTTTAAATCCCTAAACAAATTAGCCCCAGTGTACTTGCAGGACCTATTCAATACACGAAGCACAAGTTACAATTTACGAAATTCGTGCGGTAAACTAACATTGCCCAAGCCACGCACCAATTATCTAAAGCGTAGCTTTAGCTATAGCGGGGCTCAGTTGTGGAACTCCTTACCACAAGATGTAAGGAATATCAAGTCAATAGGGCAATTTAAAAGGGAAATAAACCGACTATTTCAATCATCGGTTTCCCACTCGGCAACCTTGTAAAACAGTAAGTGAAGTGTATATATATATTTTAATGATATAATTGTCTTTTTATATACTGAATGATTTTACCGAGTTTAAATAAAGTTATATGTATGTATGTATGTAATCGTGCCAGCCACCTCCCCCCCCCTTTCGTCTCTTAGATTTTTACATCGCCACCCCCACTCCCCACCTTATTTACTCAAGCCCTGCCCCCACCCCCGCGCCTGCGCCCCTTACGATGGATTCGATGGACACCGGAAAATATGGAAAAGAATGAATGGGCTGCTCTTTGAGTTATTCAAGTCGAATTCTTAAGACCTACCTTCCCGAATCTTTCCAATGTAAATATACTGGTAATTGTAATGCCGGACCTGATCAAAAGCCTGCTTGGTAGTGCTCGTCACCTTAACTTTTTTTACCGTGATGTTAGCAACAAGAGTGTGTATCTCCACAACGTCGCGCTCTTTATCCTCCAATGCGAATTGTACCCGGACGTTGGTCTTGTTGTTTCGTTGTGTGCCGTTAATGTTTGTGTATACATAAACACGCCAGTGCTTTCCATAATTGCATCTCGCACCGTTGGATCCAGGTGTAATTGGTTTACCGGATCTTTCTGAAATATCAAAAAGAAAATGTTCAGTTGTAACTGCAAAACAGGAACATTTGATTTCTGTAAAACCAAAGGCAAATAACCGAAGTAATCGCCTGGCGAAACATTAAGAAAACAAAATAAGGGGAAAGATCATGCTGGCTGTGCTCACTACTTTGTGTCAGTTGAGATGATCGCATCATTTTGATGATCATCTGATGATGTTAAGCGGTGTTTGGTCTTGTCTCCTAACTATTTCCCTTTACAGCAACCCCTCCATAAGACGATTATTTGTCGGGGTTCAGTCAGCCAAAAATTAATAAAGAGCTTCCTACACTAAAGGAGCAGGGAGTTCCCAATGCTATGGTCTGTTCTCAGCATATATCAATATGTGTGCTCGTCTCGGGATTGTTTAATAGGGATAACATATCTTCCTTCAGAATGTCTCAAATGCATTCTGGAAATTCCTACGAATGAATAAAAGTAATAAGCGCAATGACCGTATAATACATATTTTCTATTGCTGTTGTTCTGTTACAGAGCCTTACCTTTACACACCATGCAGCATTTTTTGGGAACGTTGACCGGCTTTGGGCAGGAATAATTTGTTGGGCAATGCAGGCGCAAACAATCTATTTTTGTATCCTGTGAATGAAGTAGAACCGTGAGACGTTTCAAAATGGATTCGGTTTGAGTGTTCCGCTCAAGTTTAATGAAACAACACATTACAATGAATGAACCAACCAATCGATCACTCACTCACTCACTCACTCACTCACTCACTCGATCGATCAATCAATCAATCAATCAATCAATCAATCAATCAATCAATCAATCAATCGATAATCAATCTCTTTTTTCACAATTGGCTACAAGCTAAAAGATTAAGGGTTCGTGTCTGAAGTAAGAACTAAAAACAATTTCAAAATATAGTCAAAAACATTTTTACAATAGAAAAAATTGTTTATGTCTGAAAAGATGGAGGTTGTGTTACAAACGATTTAAAATACATTGTTAGCGATGAACCTACATTGCAGTAGCATAAGACGCAGTAGTTAACACCAAAAATTCCAACTGTTGGATGGAAGGAGGCGTTGTGAGGGAACGTTCTGTTTCTCCATTCACATGCACCCGGGCTGTGGGGAACTGAAACAAAAATGACATGCAAAATGAGGATTGTATGATGTTTACAACTACATGGAGACCAGGTCAGACATCGCAAGGCAATACTTGTGTTGGAACCTGGAGGTAAGAGATCAGAGGGAAGGTATTAATTAGCGACGTAATAACGAACAGCTGACAGAGAAATGAAAACAGCATGTGTCATACGGGATACACTTTTGAATACACCTCAAACAGTTTTAAAATCCTTTTTCTAGATATGCATGTGACTGAATGTTTCTAGCTTTTTAGTATGGCAATGGAGCAAAAAATAAAACTGTCGCTCGCCAAACGCGTTTTGGCAAGCTTCACGGCTTGCTAAAGACCAGCAGAAATGGAGAGATATTGTTGATGTCCTATGTACCACTTGGCGTCTAAAGGAATGACGATGATGATGATGATGATGATGATGATGAAATACGATTTAGTCAGTATCAAAGCATTGAGAACCACTCCAGATCGAATTTCCTTTCCATACCTTTTCTTCCCACTCGAGATTTGGATATCAGTAATTCAGCTTTCCTAAAAAGCTTATGGACTGTAAAGAGTTAAAAAATTAAATGATAGTTAAAAATTACTTTAAATGAGTTGCGTTACGTTACTTAGAGAAGATTAATTCAACATTTTAATCAAAAATTATTTCTATAATTACAAAATAGTATAGTTAAACAAGCAGTGTTTTTTGTGCATTATAAAATAATCGTATTAATTTAATTAAAGTGCAAGGATATAGTGCTGGGTTATTTGATTTATTTTACTGAGAACAAAATCGTATCTCTTCACATGGGAAGTTGCCGGTTTTATCTTCACTTTTTTCGCATGAAGAGTGAAGATAACGAAATTTCCTCTCAAATAGTCTTGATATTTATTATTATTAATATTATTATTATTATTATTATTATTATCATCTATGGAAATTTGAAAAATGATCGGAAACTTTCGTGTGACAACCACATGGTAAATTTTCGTCAACCCTTGGAAAACGAAAGAAAAACGCCAATCTTGTCAGTAGCTGCTGTACAATTATTGATGCTTCTATCACGAAAAACACGGCTGCTTGGATATATGAAAGTACTCTCTGACTTAGCTGATCGGCAGGATTTCTTTGTACCAGATATGGTACACAGAAGCTACATATCTACACAGTTTCCACTTAATTTGGTAGCAAATAGCCCGCGAACGGGTTCCTTTTAGGGAGTATTGAGTTAAAAGAAATCGGCAAGCAGAGCCCTTGCTCCCCTTCCCACCCCCAGACAGCGCTCGGTTCCTTTTAACCCAATACTCCATGAAAAGAGACTGTTAACAGGCTAGGTAGTAAATAGAAAAATTCTCAAACCGATTTCAGGTCGAGTTTCCCTCGATCAGTTAAATAAATGGTATCATCATGAGTAATTTTTTTTATACAGGCTTACGTCTCAGCATACCCATTCTGACACTAATTTGAGTTTCTCGTGGTGCTACTTGAGTCACAGGACGCCTACCTCGGTATCTTTTTGGGATTAGGCTTATTTCCATGGCATGGTTAGATGGCTTCCTGGTTGGAGAGTTGGCTGAAATAGATTAGCGCCAAACAAGAGGAAGACGCGAAAAGAGGTTTGCATTTAACCCAACACTTTATTACATTATTACGAGTATTTAATATAATTATTAGTATTAAAGTAGTGCTCGTTACATCATTACTCATTAATAAGCAGTTATATTAGTGCATAATTACTCGTGGCGTAAGCCGACATGTTATAGATTCGGCTCTGAGTTTTCTGGATTATTTTTTTCGTGTGACATTCGGACAGACCTTTCTGGCCGTTGTAGAGAGGTGGCCTTTATGGGGAGGTTATCAATAAGAGCATTTGAGTGAGTGAATGGGAAGTCGGGACAAGACAACATGGCTGTTGTAGAGAGGTAGCCGTTATGGGGAGGTCAACAATTAGAGGATTTGAGTGAGTGAATGAGAAGGCGGGGCAAGACAACATGGCTGTTGTAGAGAGGTGTGCTTTATGGGGAGGTTATCAATAAGAGCATTTGGGTGAGTGAATGAGAAGTCGGGACAAGACAACATGGCTGTTGTAGAGAGGTGGCCGTTATGGGGAGGTTATCAATTAGAGGATTTGAGTGAGTGAATGAGAAGGCGGGACAAGACAACATGGCTGTTGTAGAGAGGTGGTCTTTATGGGAAGGTGGCGGTAAGTAGAGGTTCTAGTGTAGAAGGAAGAATTACAGCGTACAAATTTTCAAAACAATGCAAGGCGTTCATGGATGGATAGGACTGTTTGATAATGTGTTCGCAGCTTTCTCGAATGGCATTTTATTATTCTCGTATGGCAGTTTTTCATTCTCGATTCAGGTGATTTTCTTATTCTCGTATAGTGGTTTATCAACTCTCGTATAGTGATTTCCTAATCTCTCACATCGATTACTGAAACTCGAAAACTCGGTTTTCAAGTGTCGGCTACTGAATGTAGTGAATGAAAATGCAGTCTTTCTTTTCAGACGCAGCTTTATGTTTCTCCGTAAAAGCATTCAAAACACTCGGGAATCTATACCGCAATGGGTTAAGACGCCACGAGAGAATCAATACTGCAATGGGTTAAGACGCCACGAGTTCAAGCTGTGTACAATTTCTTGTTATTTATTGCATACTTCTGTTAGCCAATCATGAATCAAAGGGCTCTAAGAGCCATCTCGTGAATACGAAACAACTTGAAGTTAATTTAAGTTGTTCTTGATGTTTTGTAATTAAGTTTCAAGCTTTTGATAATCCTTAACTTGACTTTTAGCGGCGTCACTGTGGTAAATAACTTTAAACGACAAAAACATCTCAGCGTGACATAAATATGCATTGTGTGAAACGAGACAACCGGATGACGATTATGGCTCCTGGAAATACACTGGAGAATTACAAACAAAAGTTTACAGCCGAGTGAGCGAGCGATGAAAGCGATTGAGCAGCATTTTCTCCAAAATGCTACAAAATCCATTCGAAGTCCACAGATGAGATGAATGACAAAAGTGCCTATTGTGTTATACCTCGTTCTACAAAGAGTTCCGACACATGTAAATGAGGTGAACCAAAGTGGCCCTGCATTTTCTTTTAATTTTCCACACTGAGTTTGAAGTGAAAGAATTGAAGAGTAAAAAGATTTTTGGTAGTTTTAAAAAACGACCAAAACATCTTAGCGTGACATAAAATGATAAATATGCATTGTGTGAAACGAGACTGTCGAGACAACTTGTTGATATTATACACTGGGGTCTGGTTCACCATATACCAAGGGGAATTACAAAAACGTTTACAGCCGATGGAAGGAGAGAGTGAAAATTCATTCAAAAAGACTTTTGTTCTTGGGCCATCGTAGCTTGATAAGAAATAGAACACAAACCGCGGTGATAAACATGTTGAACTTATTCATTTTTGATAAAACTTTACATTTCGTATGCTACTACATACATTTTCAAAAGTGACCGTTACAGTGTTGAAAACTATACTTATATAGTATTGAAAAGGGACTGGGACCGAGATTAAGTACAAAACTTAACAGTTAATCTATTAAAAGAACCAGCTAATTAATAAAGCATCAGCTTCTCGCTACTGAAGTTTGCATTAAAAGCTGGCTTCAGTTCCTGTATAAACAATGTTTCTTTGATTTTACAGTGGAAATCAGTTTTGCCCGACGCTAAGATATCAAAATGATCTCATTCAACCCTTCGCGTATATTCCCGAGATAAAAAGGGTTCCGTGAATCGATCGTAAAAGAGTCATATCTTCGCTCGTCCTTGTTTCTGGAATTCAAATACCGTAAAAATTGAGCCAGTGTAGAAAAGCCTTATTCCTTGTTTCAAAAGACAAAACATTAGTCTCCAACGCAGCCGCTATTTAGAATTTCGTAGGAGACTCACGAAACACCGCCGATAAATGAAAACTGACTGTTCAAATGAAAGCTATTTAGCAGTTCTTTGCTGCGGTGCTTTTTATTATGCAGTACAAGATGGTTCTAGTAGCGTTTGAGTCTGTGGATGAAATCCGAAAGTGTGACCATTCAAATGAAAGCTTTTGAGCAGTACTTTGCTGTGGTACTGTTTATTATGCTGTAAAAGATGGTTCCAACTTTCGAGTCCGTGGATGAAATCTTAAAGTGTGACCATTATTCAAATGAAAGCTATTGAGCGGTATTTTTCTGTGGAACTGCTAATTCAAAGAAAAAAAATGCGGAGCATTACTTCCTCCAGGTGCAGTTTATTATTCTGATTACTTGGTTCTTATAGACCTTATTTATAAATGGCGGCCAATTTATCATTCTTTTATATTCACGCTAATCAGCCTGCCAAGCCTCTATTCAGAGCAAAAATTATTTTGAATTTTGCACATGCCAACTAGGCTAAGTAGGCTAATTACCATGAATATAAAAGAACAATAAACCGGCCGCCATTTATGAATAAGGTCTATAACGTTTATCTTTTGAGGCTGTGGATAAGATTCTATATTGTGACCATTTGAATGAAAGCCACTGAGTAGTTTTTCTGTGGTGCTATTTATTATGTACAAGCTTGCTTCAACTTTAAATCTGTAAAGGAAATTCCAGTGAATGCTATTGAGAAGGACTCTCGTGAGAAGTTGTAAGTCTCTCAATATTTTCTCAATCTTTTTTTGATTGCGAAGTTCTTTACAGTATTCACGAGTATTAAAAACGGGCATGCTTGATATTACCAGGTGATGGTCACGTGGTTTCGAGTTAATACCTGGGCAGGAATCGCAGCAAGCTCCAGGTTTTCGCACAGGATCGTCGCAAGTTATCTTGGGACAGTTAGGTTTTCGGCACACTACGGAAGTGTTCTGCGGAAAAATGAAATAACATAGATATTAGCTAGAGGCAACAGAGAAATCCTTTTCTTCTAATCTCCCATAGTTGAAATGACCCTGAAACTTTATTGCTTGTATCGTATGTCATATTTTTACATCGAATGCGCAGTGTTGTCTCCATCATGAGCCTCCAGAAAATTCGTCCATCCTCACTATCGATGTCTTTGAATTTATCCAATGTAAGTCCTCGATCGATCCATTATTATTAGACGCACTGGCATGGAAATTTTTGTTATGAGATATCTTAAATTGAACAGATAAAAAAACTTTTGAATACACTCAAGTACCGCTCACTCGTCTACTCAGAATTTCTAGACTGGAGGCGTGCGTTACTTTCTCGTTGAACATAAAACACCGTTTTCTTTGTCTTCTTTTGTATTTAGCGTCTGCGCCTGTGCATCCTTTCAAGAAACAGAAAATACAACTTGATCCAAACACGAGAGAAAGTTGAGGAGAATTCTAAAGAGGCTTTACATAAGCACCTTCGGATTATTTTAAGTAACAATCCGTGTAAGAAGTAGGCGATTCTTTATTGTTCCGATACATTTCGCTTTCCCCACATAAGAATGTTTAGATTTTCGTATTGAGAATACGTCAACCTATGGACAACATGGTTTTGAAATAAAATTTACTGAAACTTTATTTTAAAGCGATGTTTCTTTTGTGTTACAAGATTTCATCCAATCGTGAGACTCCAAAACAATGGCCAAGAAAGACTTCTAATTTTCCATGTTCCCCACATAGAATTTTTGTTGCATTAAAAATCACAATAGTTTTCACTAAAAGGGAATCAATTAGTAAACTAGAGATAAATAAATGCGCTGCCTGATGAAGTTATAGTAGATTTTCATGTTTTAGCCAATGAGGTGGACGGTTTCAACAATAGCACAATTCACACCTTTCTGCATTCCGTGGATTTGGGTTGCCTACTTCTTACACGGATTGTTACTTAAGCTTTCTCGAGTGTGAATGAGATTATGTGATGACAAAGCCGCCATTCTCTTTCATAATTGAAGAAAGCCTGCAACCCAGAAACCAAACTGTGACGCAATTAGTCATGCAGAAAGCGTGTTACATAATCCAGGAAAATACAGAAAAAAGCACGCTTAGATCCAACAGCGCTAATATGGCAGCTATATTCCTATCAGCTTTGATCACTATTCCTTTGTCGTCTTTTACCGCTTTTGAAAACTGTTATACCTTACAAACGCAGTTGTCGCACAAGTCGTGTTTTGGAGGAATTCTGGGAGACCACGTTTCTAAATGGCCATAGTATCTGCCCATAGTTTCACAGCCTATAGAAAAAACAGAAGATGGAGAATTAATAATAACATAGTGGCTTGAATGGAAAAGGTGCAAATAACGCTAAATAAAAGAATTACAGTAAACATCACAACCCTTTAAGGCGGACCCTCTCTAAGACGGACATTAACTATTGGCTGATTCTGGTCGAACTTGACTGGTTCGTCTGTAACTAAACTCTCCATAAGGCGGAGACCTCTCTAAGGCGGATAGACTATTTACAGATTCAGTGTCAAATGTTCATTGTCAAGCGTTCTCAAACTATATTTCATTGCAAGTATAGAACAACCCATACGCGAACTAATAAATGCAAGATACAGCTTGTAGTCTTAACGTACCCATTGAATCACGCGGTGTTTGTATATCTCCTAGAATCAAAATAAAAACATATTAAAACACCAATGAATTATTGTTTGAATTATTATTGATTGAATTATTGAATTGAATTATTATTCGCCGTTATTATACGCCAAACGCTCCTTAAGAAGTCAACAATAACGAAAATTTAAACTAGTAAGAAAGTCAGCCAGACAGAATGGATGAATCAATCAGTCATTTCGTAAGTCAGTCAGTAAGTCAGTATGGCTGCCAGCAGTAAGCTGATAAGTCATTTATTCATTCATTCACTCATTCATTCATTCATTCATTCATTCATTCATTCATTCATTCATTCATTCATTCATTCATTCATTCATTCAGTCAGTCAGTCAGTCGATCAATCAATCAATCAATCATTTAGGCAGTTTGTCGGTGATCAATTAAGTCAGGCATTTATTCAATAAGACACTTGGTCAGTCTGTCAGTTAGTAAGTCGGTTTGTCAGTCAGAATGGGCGTGCTTCAGTGAGTCAGTCTGTCAGACTTTCAGTCAATCAGTCTGTCAGATGGTCAGTCAGTTAGTTGGCCAATCAGCTCATCACTAAGTCAGTAAGTTAGTTTTTCAGTCTTAGTTAAGTGAGTATATTTTGCTTTTCCTTCAGGAAGTTCAATTTCTACAATCCTAAACGAAAGCGAAAATAGACCCACTCAAAACTTAAAGATATTTCAAATTTTGTTTCATAGTTCTTTACCTCTACAAACAGGACAACATGATTGGGTACCATTTCGTCGATTTGTACATGAAAGAACTGGACAAGTTCTGACTGCGCAGGTAACAAACCCATCCTACAGCGTAGATTGAACACAAACAGTTTTTACACACTGTATCATGAGAAAGTAGCATCCTATTAATTGTAGATAGTATACAGTTTCTTTTTCCAAAATGTTTTAATCTGACAAATTTTGTGAATGGTAGAAAAAGGCAGCTTTATCGCACGCGACAAGCTTACGAAAAACTTTAGCGTACGGCATCAACGTAAGCATAAAACGTACGTGCTTCACGTGATTACGGTTGTCGTACACGACGCAAAAATGACGTATGAGATTACAAGTTACGAAACATCGTAGCCACGATTAATTTTGTTTGTGATTTCACTTATGTCCAGGATTGTAGATAATTAGATGCATGGTAAATTTTGATATCCAACACGAAGTGTCCCATTAAGTCTAAGTGTTAACTATCTGTTTTGAAATGTAAGGTAAGCAATAGTGTTAGTGTTGTTTTTAGGTTAGGGTAAACGCACCTGTTTATCTTTACTTAAAGAGCAGAATTTAGGGGACACTTTGTGACGTTTATTGTCTGAATTTTTGAAAACAAGTAATGTTGAAGTTGAGTCAAAGAGCAAGAGGACACTTTGTGACGCTTATTAAATTTGTCATGCATCTAATTATCTGCAATCCTGGACATAACTGTGTGATTTTGGCATAACACGGGCCGCGCAAGCTACATAAGTTGCATGTGACAGTCGCAAGCCATGACTGATGCTATACAAGTGGATAGCTTACTTGTATATGATTTTGGCATTTTGGATTCTGTCGCATGCGACAACCGTAAGTAAAATTCGTACCGTGTAAATCATACGCTGGGACAACCCCCATATAGCAAAATCAATTTGCCAGCAAAAATAAGTTAGGAAGTGTGGTTTGAAAATAATAAATATCTTACTATGCAGCTACATTCTGTGCACTGATTGTCCCGCAAAGAATTGGAATCTTCAGCAGCCATTGCCCACACTGTGCCGTGTTTTCTTGTTTTCATTTCGTGTGTACAATTGTTTCGTCCTTCTTCAGGGTGACGTCCTGAAAATAGGGTTAATATTTTATCAGCTTAAAGCCGTCTTTTGAGTAAAGACTCGTCGTCACCATCATGGCATCATAAGCGACCTTCAGATTTGACTACGAGTACGAAATCGAGTACGAGTACGACTTTGGAATTTCGAGATAATTGTATCCACCGAACTGTAACTCCTTCCTGTTGTTGACTAACACGTAAATAAACGTTAGGGATAAGATTGGTGTGATAATTAAGTATACGAGGCACACGAATTTGGTTTGAAAACTCGTACTCGTACTCAATCTCGTACTCAATCTCGTACTCGTAGTCCAATCTGAAGGTCGCTATTACCAACACTATTAAAACCATGAATATTATTATCAATGTGCCAAATCACCACCATCATATACATTCCCCAAAAGTAATGATAGCAAAAATTTTGGCTTTAAACACAAAGTTTAAACTTGGTATTTTGTGCAAGGTCTTATTGGGCTACTCTTCATATTAAAACATTTTTTCAACTTAGGATTTTAAGTGATTCGACTCAAAATATGATGGGTTTTTCAAAAATCAAGTGTTCCGCGAGTTTTTGTTTTTGTTCCTTTAATTGCTTTAGGAACAAATTAAATATGTACAAAAAGGAACTTTTGTTCCTTCGCAAATCCGTTAAAGGAACAAATATCAGCAAATTCGGAACAAATTGTTCCTTTTGTTGTACTTGGGAACACGAAGTTCCTATTTACTCAGGTGAAAAGGAACAACTGGTTCCTATTTGTAGTACATAGGAACACGCAGTTCCCATTTATGTAGGTGAAAAGGAACAACTAGTTCCTATTTGTGGTACATAGGAACTTCGTGTTCCTATTTACTCAGGTGAAAAGGAACAAATGGTTCCCATTTGTATTACTTGGGAACGCGAAGGTCCTATTTATTGAGGTGAAAAGGAACAACTGGTTCCTATTTGTAGTACTTAGGAACACGAAGTTCCTATTTATTGAGGGGGAACAAAAGGTTCCCTTTGTGTTACTTGGGAACACGAAGTTCCTATATATATTAATGAAAAGGAACAAAAGGTTCCTATTTGTAGTACTTGGGAACACCAAGTTCCTATTTATTTAGTTAAAAAGGAACAACTGGTTCCTATTTGTAGTACTTGGGAACACAAAGTTCCTATTTATGTAGGTGAAAAGGAACAATTGGTTCCTATTTGTAGTACATAGGAACTTCGTGTTCCTATTTACTCAGGTGAAAAGGAACAAATGATTCCTATTTGTATTACTTGGGAACGCGAAGTTCCTATTTATTGAGTTGAAAAGGAACAACTGGTTCCTATTTGTATTACTTGGGAACGCGAAGTTCCTATTTATTGAGGTGAAAAGGAACAACTGGTTCCTATTTGTAGTACATAGGAACTTCGTGTTCCTATTTACTCAGGTGAAAAGGAACAAATGGTTCCTATTTGTACTACTTGGGAACGCGAAGTTCCTATTTATTCAGTGAGGTAAAAAAGGAACAACTGGTTCCCTTTGTAGTACTTGGGAACACAAAGTTCCTATTTATGTAGGTGAAAAGGAACAATTGGTTCCTATTTGTAGTACATAGGAACTTCGTGTTCCTATTTACTCAGGTGAAAAGGAACAAATGGTTCCTATTTGTATTACTTGGGAACGCGAAGTTCCTATTTATTGAGTTGAAAAGGAACAACTGGTTCCTATTTGTATTACTTGGGAACGCGAAGTTCCTATTTATTGAGGTGAAAAGGAACAACTGGTTCCTATTTGTAGTACATAGGAACTTCGTGTTCCTATTTACTCAGGTGAAAAGGAACAAATGGTTCCTATTTGTACTACTTGGGAACGCGAAGTTCCTATTTATTGAGGTAAAACAGGAACAACTGGTTCCCTTTGTAGTACTTGGGAACACAAAGTTCCTATTAATGTAAGTGAAAAGGAACAACTGGTTCCTATTTGAAGTACTTAGGAACACGAAGTTCCTATTTATTGAGGTGAAAAGGAACAACTGGTTCCGTTATCATCTGCTTAGGAACAAAAGGTCCTTTTTGGGTTGTTCCGATTTTTCTATCTCTTCCCTTTTGAGAGAAAGGAGAACAAATGTTCCTAATTTGACTGCCCACTTAACCCAATAAGGAACACTTTGTTCCTGTTAACTCGACCTCGACAATGAGGACCAGTTGTTCCGATTAAGCCTTCTCTGATGCGCAATGAGGAACGTGTTGTTCCTAATTGACTGCTTGTCGTTCCCATTTTGTTTAAAAGGTTCCTATTAGTGTCACAAAGGAACACGTTTGTTCCTAATCAAACTGTTCCTATTTCAACTGAATAGGAACTGTTGTTCCGTTTTTAAACCACAATAAGCTCCGCTTTTAATCGAACAGGAACTGGCGTTCCATTTTGTTTTAACCGCTTTAAGTAATGGGAACGATGGATGCGATTTAGCGTTAGCAATCACGAACTCGCGCTCACGATGTTAGTCTTCCATTCTAACGAACCACTTCTCTGTCACTCTGGCTTGCCTACAACATGCTTAATCACGTTATTAGGGCATGCAGGTCCGTGCAAGTTCGGAATTGTCCTTTTGTTCCGTTTGGTTATGTGTCGGCCCTAAAACAAATTTGTTTAATTGCGTTGTGCGAACAATGGGACATGCAAGAGATAATGCGACAAGGAACAAGCTTTTTTAGCCAAACATCGAATAATGTCTCTTGGGAGGGATAAACAAGTCGGCTAATATATGTAGTAACCGCGCGAGAGCCGACAAAACTTTCAAATCTCCCAGCTAAGTTTGGTGCTAGAGATGAACAAACGAGAAGACGAGATCGACTGGTCAAAGTTAGCAAACGCATCGCCCAAACCAAAGAGGCTTCACTTAGAAGAAGATGATTCTGATGGCCTTTTTCACTGTCCACTTCAAACCTGCAATCACGATGGATTTACCACGCAAAGAGGCTGCAGAAAATACGTAAAGAACAAACACCGTTGGTATTTTCATTTCGACGAAAAGCCAAACAGCACTCAGATTGAAGCAGCGTGTTTAGGCAACGAAAATGAAGCCGACGCCGATCAGAAGACTCGACGTCAAATCAGGACAGTTGCGTCTTTTGACATGTCAAGCGATATTGCTCGAGATTTTTTATCCTGGCTAACCGGCAGTGGCGGCGGCTGTAAAAGCGATCGCCAAGCACAACAAATTGTCAGCAAGTGTTTGAAATTTCTGAAATTCTGTTGCGAAGACGAAGAGGAGCTCACTTTTGACATCGTCGACTTTAGTTTATGTTCTCCTAATCTCCTATTTAAATTTGTCGACACGATGCAAGACGATTGGAAGCTTGGGCACGCAGGACGTCTAGGCTACTTGGACGCCATTGCAGAACTGGGAGACTTTCGAAAAGTGAACGGCGCGTCGGACTCCATTTTGAGAGGGCTGTCTTCGACAGAAATGTACTTGAAAAGGGTGCGCAAAACCGTTTCCAAAATGATGCGATTGCAGTGGACCAGCGAACTCGATATCGACGCCTTAGAAGCCAAGGGACATTGGGCAACGCTAGAGGAGCTATTGGAAGTCGTGGCGCGTTTCTTGCCACGCTACGAGGGCGTGCTAAACGCGTGCAAGGAGAAACAGGGTACGGTATCCCCGTTGGACTTATCGTTTGCCACCAAATTCCTCGCTGTGTATTTGTTTATCAAGGTCAAAGGATCGCGCCCAATGACATATCAGTATTTGACTGTCGAGATGGTGAACAAAGCTAAGACGAACGGCGGGTTTATCGATCAGAAAATGTTCAAAACAGCGGGCAAATACGGCTTCGATTCTCTATTCCTGACTGACACTAGCATGCAAGTGTTGGATGGATACATCAATCACATTCGCCCTCTTCTCAAGCCGACCTGCGATTATGTTTTAGTAACGAGAAACGGGGGACAGCAAAACAAGCTGGGAGAACTGATGAGCAAGTTAGTTTTCGACGCAACTGGCAAGTACGTTCACCCGACTCGCTATCGACAAATAGTTGAAACTGCGAGCTCCAAACATCTCAGCAGTAGCGCGCAAAGCGCGATCTCCGAGGACCAGAAACACAGCTCTGTCGTGGCGAGAGTTCACTATCAAAAACAACGATCGCGCGAGGTCGCTACAAAAGCGCACGAATTCCTGGAAAGATTGCACGGCGACAAGGGATCGGAGTTAGAAATGGACGTGCGCTCAAGGCTTTCGGACAAATCAACGTCTTCCCAAGAGCAGGACGATGACGTTAAAGGCGATATGTCTTCTACCGAGGAAGTCGAAACGAACCCCAAAACACCACCGCCGCCTACGCCTTTACGAAGGGTTCCAAGACTAAAGAGAGAACACGCGTCCAAAGTTACTGAAATTGGCGCGCGAAGAAAACAAATGTTGTTCACCCCCGAGGAGGACCGATATCTAAAAACGGGACTTGAACGACACGGCTACGGGCAATGGCAAGCGATTCTAAGAGACCCCGAATTTCATTTTCAAACCGGAAGGACAGCAAACTCTCTGCTGAGCCGTGCTGCCAGACGATTTGGATCACATTCGAAATCATGCCACAACTAAGTGGATCGACCATCGGCGCAGACATTTGCTTAGTCGCGAGGGGAAAATGTTATGAATTGGACAGAACTCGAGCTCTCTAGCAAGCCAACACAATGCGCGAAACTCAATGATATGGCACAGACTAACTTGAACTCTTCTTGATAATGTGAGTACTAAACGTATCCAGTTGACATTGAAAGTTCTTTGCATGTATGGAATTGTTAAACAATACTTTTGATAAACGATGTGTATTCTTTATATAACTGATTGAAAGATTCGCCCAGCTTAAAGGAGCTATGTCATGGTGATTTTGAGTTTTTTGGGGTCAAAACTGCTCCAAATTAAAACTAAGTACCTTTATCGTGCATGAAATGCTTGTAGAAAACTAAGAGGAAGATATCAAGTGAATTCTCAAAAAGAGAATAAACCATAATCAGATTTTTAGCGAGTTTTCCAAGAGAGAAGCTAAGTGATAAACTTGAAAAAATTGGCCAATTTTTTCAAGATACAATACATTTCCATCCTGGCTATGTGCAGCGCAAGACACTTAGTTTTACTCATAAAACAAAACTGAACCCTTATTGTTGGGTTTTTACTGAACTCTTCTTGATAATATGAGTAGTAAAACTTGTCTAGTTCACATTGAAAGTTCTTTGCGTGTATGCAATTGTCAAATAAGAGTTTCGATAAACGATGTGTATTCTTTATATAATTGAAAGATTCACCCAGCTTAAAGGAGCTATGTCATGGTGATTTTGAGTTTTTGGGGTCAAAACTGCCCCAAATTAAAACTAAGTACCTTTTTCGTGCATGGAATGCTTGTAGAAAACTAAGAGGAAGATATCAAGTGAATTCTCAAAGAGAGAATAAACCATAATCAGATTTTTAGCGAGTTTTCCAAGAGAGAAGCTAAGTGATAAACTTGAAAAAATTGGCCAATTTTTTTCAGGATATTGGCCAATTTTTTCAAGATACAATCCATTTCTATCCTGGCCATGTGCAGCGCAAGACACTTAGTTTTACTCATAAAACAAAACTGAACCCCTATTGTTGGGTTTTTACTGAACTCTTCTTGATAATATGAGTAGTAAACTTGTCTAGTTGACATTGAAAGTTCTTTCAATGTATGTAATTGTTTAACAATAGTTACAATTAAACAATTAATTTAAACAATAGGCGATGTGTATTCATTTATATAATTGAACGATTCACCCAGCTTAACTTTTAAGCTCGAAAAAATAACACAATAAACTACAGAATCAACAGCGCCATTTAATTTTGAAGCATTCAACGCTTTCTGCCACTGGACTTGATTTACACAACTCTCAGTATAGTGAAAACGACCGCCTTATGGTCTGTCTTAGAGACAAACTGCGCTGATTGTGACATTGGTACGTTTTTTATACGAAACGAAACCTTATCAATCAACTAACTCAATCGCCATTTGACTACGTTTGGCTTTTTCGAACTACTCTGAAATGTAACACGCTGCATGTATGAAATCGTCAAATCGCAAATGATGATGAATTAAATCTCAACGCACTGGTTGAAATTCATTGCTGACTAGGGCTAAAGAAGCGTTTAATCTGTCCGTTATTTTCTTTCCTTCTATCTTCTTTACTTCTTCGCTCCAGGGCAGTCAGAGGAAAAAAAGAACGCCACTCTTTTCATCTGCGTTTTAATCGCCTCGTCGCACTCCGCCATCGCGCTTTTGGCAAATGTTTCTTCACAGGTCGTCAACGTTTCTGTCTTGCTCATTTGTGGCGTACGCTACTTTAGCAGATAGCTATGAACAAGTTCCTTGCACGGCTGGTAATACCTTCCTAACCATGCCAGGGCACTTCGGATTCTCTGAGGTTAACACAAGCAAGATATGAAAAAATACATCAATAATGAACATGATATAAAACGATGCATTCACATGTTTTAAAACAAAAGCTTGGCGGTTCGTGCATCACACACGACTGCCTGCCAGAGTTAAACAGTTTAAACTTGAGTGTCTTTGCATGTTTTTATTCTTGATATGTTTCGTTCTATGCGGCGAGGCTTAGTTTACTCTGAGTTTGACGAAATTTCTTGCCTAACAAATATAAGAAATCCGTAGGAGAGAATTGAAAACTACGTACCTCACTGTTTAGTTGCCGCGCCGGTGACTGTAGCTGTGTAAAGTGCCAAGAGCGTCGTTTTTCAGTCTACCTTTTATACTTTCTTGGTGGCTTGTTTTTTTATTCTGACAAGATCCTTTGTTTGCCATCTCACGTAATACAAAATTACAGCAGAACGCTATTGTCATAAAAAGGAACTGTTGCAGAAATGCCGATTCGATGTGTAAATAATTATGTAATTCACAGTCTAACAGTAAAAAAGAATGACCGTTTTGAATCTCAATTTTGTAAAGTCGTTCGTTCAATCAAGTTTGGCCATGGCCAAGGCCAAGCATTTTTTGTTTAGTTAGCTCAATTAGCAGTTTTCGATGCCGGGTATTGTTTAAAAGTAACATCACAGAAAAAAGGAATGTAATTACATTACAGCTATGCCCTTAGTGATTATTTTTCTGGTTGATTAAAAAAAAATATCACACTCTCTTTTGAGTTTGTCGTAAAAAGGAACGGTTGCAAGAAAGCCGATTCGACGTGCAAATAATTAAGAATTTTTTATTCCACTTTCTTCTGTTAAAATTGGTAAAGTTCAGAAATGTTTTTAGTCAACTAAGTCAGTTAACAATGCCGGGATTTTCAAAACATATCATAGATGTCTATTAAAGCTATTCCTCTTGTACTATGTTCCTAGTTAATTTAAAAAAAAGGCATAAAATTCGTCTGTCATAAAAAGAAAAGTCACAGAATGACGATCTCAGATACAAAAGACCATGTACAGGTTTCATTCCACTACTAGAAAAATAAGGCCGTTTCGAATTTTAAACAAATTCTACAGTAAATGAAAACCGCACCAAAAGAATATCTAATTGTACAGAGAACTATCAAGTGCCGTCCCCGTTGTATCCGTCACATCCGTTACACTCAGGAAATTTGTACAATTTCTTTCTGTTCTCCGTAGTAAAGAGATCAAAACCACAACGGGGACAGAACTTAAGGTAAATGAGAAGTGCATTAAGGAATATCAAACTTGACAGCACAACAGAGCTGCAAGTGCTGTTCCCGTTGTATCCCTCATATCCTTCTAACACTCAGAACATTTGTGCAATTTCTCCGCAGTAAAGAAATCTTAAAGAGAACGGGGATCGCGGAGACAACTGAGACAGTACTTACAGTTCTCAGTAAACTAAGCCTCTCTCTTCTCTTCTCCGTAGTAAAGAAATCTAAAACACAACGGGGACGGCGGAGACAGCGGAGACAGTACTTACAGTTCCAAAGAAAGAAAGAAAGAAAACAAAACAAAAAACAAAAAAAAGAAAGAAAAGAAGAAGATATATATATATACCGTATTTTCTCGATTAAACGCCGGGCCCCGAATAAACGCCGGGTATAATAGAGGAAGTTGTAAGTAAGCCCCTCAAACGTTTATTTGTGGTATAATAAACTTAAGATTTAAGGGCAAGGTACACGGCTGCCAAGAAAAACGAATAATAACCCTTTTTAAAAAAATGGCGGGCGAGAAAAAACTGCCGATTCAAAGAAACTCCGGGTCCACAAGGCCAAGTTTGAAATAAACGCCGGGGGCGTTTAATTGAGAAAATACGGTATATATAATATATATATATATATATATATATATATATATATATATATATCTTGTTTTCTTTTTTTTTTTTTTATATCTTGTTTTCTTTTTTTCTTTCTTTTGGAACTGTAAGTACTGTCTCCGCTGTCTCCGCCGTCTCCGTTGTGTTTTAGATTTCTTTACTACGGAGAAGAGAAGAGAGAGACTTAGTTTACTGAGAACTGTAAGTACTGTCTCCGTTGTCTCCGCGATCCCCGTTCTCTTTAAGATTTCTTTACTGCGGAGAAATTGCACAAATTTCCTGAGTGTAAGGCGGATATGAAGGATACAACGGGAACAGCACTTGCAGCTCTGTTGTGCTGTCAAATTTGATATTCCTTAATGCACTTCTCATTTACTGGAAGTTCTGTCCCCGTTGTGGTTTTGATCTCTTTACTACATGTACGGAGAAATGAAATAAATTGCACAGCTTTTTTTTTAATTTAAACGGATATGACGGATACTACGGGAACAACAGTTACAGATGTATCATATGAAATGACATTGAACTGAAATTAGTCTTGCTGTTCAGATATAGGAACAAGTGGACCTATCGATGTCTGTTCCTAATTTAAAGGAACGCATTTAGAGTTGAGCAAATTATCGAAATCGTATCGCGCTGCGACAACAAGAAAAAGCAATTTCTAGCATCGTACCACCTTGAACTTGTAAGAAATCATAAGACATGCAGAGATTATTGTTGGATTCCAAACGATTTTAACGTTTTAAAAGAGGGAACAGAAATTTTGGGAAACGATCACCAACATTTCTATCACCAACATCATCACAATCATCATGCATTACCACCAACATCATCACAATCGTCAGTATCACCACCAACATCACAATCATCAGTATCACCACCAACATCATCACAATCATCAGTATCCGGCACCACCAACATCATCACAATAATCAGTATCACCACCAACATCATCACAATAATCAGTATCACCACCAACATCATCACAATAATCAGTATCACCACCAACATCATCAGAATAATCAGTATCACCACCAACATCATCACAATAATCAGTATCACCACCAACATCATCACAATAATCAGTATCACCACCAACATCATCACAATAATCAGTATCACCACCAACATCATCACAATAATCAGTATCCAGCACCACCAACATCATCACAATAATCAGTATCACCACCAACATCATCACAATAATCAGTATCACCACCAACATCATCACAATAATCAGTATCACCACCAACATCATCACAATAATCAGTATCACCACCAACATCATCACAATCATCAGTATCCGGCACCACCAACATCATCACAATAATCAGTATCACCACCAACATCATCACAATCATCAGTTTTACCATCACAATACCACAATCTATAAGTT
>JAJLRJ010000010.1:7581166-7663666 GCA_024195265.1 Dendrophyllia cribrosa | reverse complement strand
GAAACTAAAAATAACCTTAAAGCGGAAAGATGAAGATATTTGTTGGGAATCCAGACCTGACAATTGGCGATGAGCAGGATTATAGTGCTGTTGCTGAAATAAGCATTACCGAAGGTAAACTGGACCGTGTTTCAGTGGATTATTTGAGAGCGATTTTAACGGAATAAATGTTAGTTTCGAAATTCCAATGTGTTTCTGAATTGCTCTAGACTCATACTTTTAAGTTACGAGCCCGTGGTTATGACTAAATTTACCGTAAATAAGAGGAAAGACGCATAAAAAACCGACATCAATTTGTTAATTGGATGAAACTAGATTCGAAGAATTTTCCTTCTTTTAATTTTTACTGTAGCGTGGACATGGCATTTTGCAGCTTTTCTATCCCCGCCATTGGGCATTTGTCACTTTTTTTTCCACAAAATACTAATGCCCGGGGACTGTCCGGGGGGGGGGGGGGGGGGGACATGTGCACTTCTGGAATCGACCGATGCATTATAAAATAGGCTTTATTGCATTTAAGGCAGTCAATATCGATGCGGAAGGCGTTTTACGACATCAATAAAGCCTCAAAATATGCCAACAATTCTACAGTGCTAAATTCGAAGCTCATGCCTCATTAAGTCAATCTTAAAATAGACCCATGGCGAAAATTTGGGACGGCCTATTTTCGTAAGGATTTTTGTGTCTGAGATTTAGGGGCTTACTTTTAGGAGGGCGGGTTTTCGGGGGGCGTAGCTGGTTAGGCGTTACTTAGTTTTCTCGTCAACTCTATTAATCATTTCCACGAGTGGAAAAGTAAATTGAAAAAATATCTATTTAAACTTTATTTCTGCAGGGTTGATGTTAAATCTGGCAGCTTGTGGGGCATTGTATACAGTTTATATTTAACATAACAAGGCATTCCACCTGGCAGAAAGAAGACCAGTTGGCTTATATTTACAAGCATGGCCGAGGTGTTGAACTCGGGTCTACCGCGAAACAGCACTGCAATTTCAAAAGGTTCTGTATCGTTTTTAATAATTTAGAAAATGAAGTTGAGGGTATTTTAAATTGCGAATGATGAACTTGTGGGGCTACTGAGCGCCGAAAGGTAAGGCTTTCAACTCGAGTCGTGTAATGGTCTCCTTACTTTTGAGTCTATGGATGACATCCTACACCACCGTGTTATTAAATGAAATTTACTGATCAATACTTTCCTTTAGTAGTGTTTATTATGCTGTACCAGGTAGTTCTACCTTTGGGTCTCTGTATGAAATCCTACAGTATGATCATTCAAACGAAAGCTGCTGAGCAGTACTTTCCTGTGATACTATATATTGTGCTACACAAGGTGGTTCTAACTTTTAAATCGGCGGATGAGATTCTACAATGTGACCATTCAAATGAAAGCTACTGAGCAGTATCCACGAGAGAAGTACTTTAAGGCTTCTGTTTACTTTCTAGTATTTCACTAAATGGATGTTCATTATGACCGCTCTTGAGGGAAAAGGGTAATAAATCCACCCCAACAATAAACACTCACCTTGTGGTGTTGTCTGTAAAGGAACCACCTTGCATTCACAAAAATTTGCGAGAGTGAACAGAGCAATCCCAAATAGTGTTGAGCTGAAAGAAGTATAAAAATGCATTATCCTGGGAAAACGACTTCTGTATGTGAACTATATTGCACAGGATCCAGTCTTGTTCAAAGTGCACGAATTTGAAAGATGCTCAAGAGTTTTAAATATTGCATTCGTGTCAATTTCTCACTGATCCTTAGACATTCTAGATAATGCTCTTAGTTCAGGTCATTCTTGATCGCATATCTATTTTCTCTCTAGCTTAATACTAATAAAATCGAATAAATAGGATTTGTGTTAATACATTTAGTATGTGCAAATGTGAAGGTCAGAAAATTAGGGCGGGAGGAAGATAAAACGGGCGAGTTTGGTTAGAAAGTTTTCTTAACAAGCGGAAGAGCTCTAATATTATCTCCTTTTGTCAGACACACTGAACCAACCTGGTTGTATTAAGGAGCTGAAACTTTCTTCATGTAATATATCGCAACATCTTTTAAAGAAGATTTGCTGAAATCTCAGCTCCACTAACCGGGCTAAAATTCGTTATGTTATCGGTCCATCTTTGAATAATACAAGGTTTTTGTTTGTTTTGATATCCACCCCTCCTGGTCGGATTTTGTTTTCTGTAAGATTAATCAGTGATTATTTATAGTCGGCGAAAAAGGATGCAAAGTCTCGAAAAATTAGGGTGCGTTTTTTTGGGGAACATATCTGGCCATTCTAAAAACAGAAATACCTCTAAATATTACAGCTATTTCTCTTGTAAAATATGAAAAGAAGTCCCTACATTAACCATGTGTAAATGGAAAAATTTTTGTGTGAGAATGTAAACAAAATAGTTTTGTTAGTGTATTCTGATTTCAAATTGACCAGGATATGTCAAAAAACCGCGCCCTTTAAAAGTGTCGCGAAATATGACCATTTCAAATTGACTTTCGTGATCGTTAAACTTTAGTGTTGCGCAATTTTAATGAAATCAGTACATAGTTTCAAGTTAGATTTTTCTCGAATTTATCGGGGTTTTTGAAAAAAAAAAACGTCTGGATTATACTAGATTAGCTTGCAGGGCCATTGAGTACCTATAACTGATTAATGAAAACATCTGACTAACCGAACTAAAATAGTCCTATTAATGTTTAAAGCTATTATTCATTTCACGTTTGACAGTGTCGGTCTAATCTAGTAGCGTGGACGAGATCTTGTTATGATAAAAGTAATATACTTGAGTTATTCAAGCACTTGAAAGCTCACACCAGAGGATTTAGTTAACAAACTTAAGTAAGAGCGAAAAAATAAGTTGTGTTGAACTTTTGAATGGTTATTAGTTTTTCACAAATACGACTTGGTAGTTTTAAAGAAGATTTTTTTCACCTCTAAACTGACCGCTAAAGTGCACGCAGGACAAAATACACAGAAAAACATTATCTGGCGAGTGAATAAAAGTTCAACGCAAATTCATTTTTAAACCTAATTTCTGACAAATTTTGGTTTGATGAACATGTTACAAGGGGACATGCGCCAGTTTGACGAATTGTTTTAATAGTTGCGGCGGTCTGAGCTAAAAAATATTTGATGTCCCGAAGATTATTTGGAAGACAAAATTTTTAATACATGGTTTCAATCAAAAATCGTTGTGCTTCGAAGCATACAGGGATCTAAAAAAACTGAAATCGACATCAAAATGTGGAACGTCGAAGAGGAAAATTGTTATTCATTACCGTAGTCGGCTGTTTACTTGCCACTCCTTTTCAGATCAGAAATCGCACTGAAATCGCCGCCCGTTTACATATGCGATTTGAAGATCCAACTTGCGCGTGACGAAAATTGCATCAACAAGTGCGACAAAAATCACCTGTGTAAACGGGCCTTTATTGTTCCAATGATATATTAAATTTTAAAATCCGTCGAGAAGTTCTGAAGAAAAAAGATTATTTGCAGGACAGGTTTTGGATGAATTTCACTTGAAGTTGTCATATTATTGGGTTACAACCAGGCTCCCTAATGCGGAGTAAAAGCGGGATAGGTTTCTCCGTATAATGTTTCTTTGCTGAAATTCATTCCGCTTAGAGAAATCCACGCTCCCTTAGGTTTTAAAGGACATAAAAAACTTTGAAATCCGTTGAGAGATTCTGATACTTACAAGAAAGCAGTCACTTAGGGTGTTCAGGAAGAAACGCCAAGGTATCTTTAAGGGTGGCACGCGAAGAATAACTAAAGATATACGACGGTGCTTTTAAAATCTATGAATAGATGTAAGCATTCGATGCGATGACAAAGTGTTTACGGATAATTCTTGTTTGTCTGTCTTTTTTAGAATGGTATCTTTTAGGGGTCAAATAAGGCTTGAGCCACGCCCAAATTCAAAATTTCTGACGAGCATTCTTGTCCCTTTCATATGCTCTCCCCCCCCCCCCCCCCCCCCCGAATTGTTATTAGAGTGTTTTGTGTGTTGAACTCAAAGTCACTTTGCTTAACGAAATTTTTTGCTGGTTTTCACTAACGACATGAGCATAAGCGGAAGCATAACAGCGATTATGTCTAGTGAAAACCGGCCCAATATAAGCATAAGCAATGCATAAGGATCATTCTTATATGCTTATCTCAATGTTCGTTTTTACTTGACAAAAAATATTATGCTTCCGTTTATGCTTATTAAATTAAAGGGGCATTGTCACGCAGATTTTGCTGTGTTTTGGTCAAAATACACTAAATATATGACAAAGTATCTTTGCTCAAACATGAAATTGCTTTTAGAACACCAAGAAGATAATATCAAGTGATTTCTTTAAGGAAGAACAAACCATAATAAGTTTTTCTTCGATTTTTCCACGACTCTTGGGAGGAACTTGAAAAAATTGGCCAATTTTTTCAAGTTGCAACCAACTCACGAGTGGTCAGACCACAGGTTACCTATAAACGGAAAATATTGCATCATATAGAAGTTTTGATGCAAGGGGCACAATTTTCCTTTAATTTGGATTGTACTGCAATGCATTATTCAATTTGCCTCTGTAGTGTCATCGAAATATGCGAGAGTGGTCGCTTACCAGAGGTTGAAAACAATAGTAAAATTCAAATCACCAGCGTTGAAAGTGATCGCGGTGGAATAACAGAGGTTTCGACTAGAATCGTTTGACTGGAAAAAATGGTACTTCGGAGATGTACTCGCTAACGAGAGATGGTCGAGCGTGGAGGTTCGACAGTATCTTTGTTGTTTAAACAATGAATTGACAGGATTAAAGAAACGTTTGTTCATAAGTTTGAACTGGGCGACTATATAGGCTTAACGTGTTTATTCAAACATTTGAAAACTTGCACTTGAGGGATTTGGTTAACAAACTTATGAACGAGCCAAATTAAGAGCTGGAATTATGATTAGTCTATCACGAACAATAGTGTCCTGAGTATCACTCTTTCCATGGGGGAAGTGGTGGGCGAATAATGGTGGGTGGTTTATTATCCTAAAGTTCATTTTTAGTGTCTAGTATCTTGTAAAAGAGTAGACGCATGATGTCCATGATGTTTGTTACCATTAAAATAAGATCAAGAAAGTATTTAATTGTTTTTTTTTCTTTCTTTCATGTTTCTCTGATCCTTTAGTCAGTATTGAATGTACTTGCCGCGGCTTCAGCAAAGAAACAAAACCCAGATTAAGTGTACAGACGAGACCAGATGATGACACTATGCAGAGAATGCAGAATTCACAATTTATTTGTGCCAAGCGCCAGGTATCTTTTATAGCAAAACAACGCATCCTGATGGCAAAATCTAGATCATTCCGGCATTTGTGGTTCTGTTAAGGCTAACTTAAGAGTGTGGTGTTTTTTAGTTTGAGTTAAATAAGTAACGGTGTATATGTACTGTTCTCGCCTTATTTAAATCTCTTCGATAGGGCTATTACGACTGGATTAATTAAATTCGAACTATTCTTTTACAAATGCAAAACACTAAAAACCTTAGAACCCCCACGTATTTTTGTTTAGTTTTTTCTTTTTCTTAAAACGCGTTAGTCCATTTAAATAAAGTCAGAAGCTGTTACATTAGTTTAGTTTTTATCAATTCAGACACGCTGCTGGGAATTAATGAAAGAAGTAGTAAAAACAATCTTAAGTTTCTTTTAAATGTAAGCAATTCTGGAAACAATGGTTTATACGATAACACGTTCTAATTTTGTTTCTTCGAGGACTGCGTTAATATGTCTAAAAATTTCTAATGGTACCTTTCGAGTTTTTTCAGAGGATAATTCTAGATTTCGCGAAGAATTCTATCAATGGCGGTTATCTTTCTGACTGGTACCAGTCAGAGTATTACTCGATCCCCCCCGTTCCCCCGTCATTTCAGGATAGGTGTGTGCCGCTAAAGTTCTTAAACCCTGACCCTTTATTTTAAGGGTGGAAAATCACAAATTGACACCCTATTTAAGAGAAAAAATTGTGTGAACAGGTCGTTTTTATTTCTTTTCTGTGCATGGAAAGTTTAGCATCAAACATAGCATACTAGATTGAGCCTACAGTAGTTTCATTAGTACATAACCTTACCCCGTTTAGTTGGGCGTTTAGGTACTGTAATTTAGCTAATACAATTTAAAGGAACCCTAACCAAGGATCACAATCCCAAAAGGATACTCTATTAAGGACTGAGCACCTCAAAAACCAAAATAAAATAAATAAATAAAATACCCTTTATAGCTGTCAGATCAGCCTTGCATTAAGTTTTAAGTTTCAAAAACCATACCCTATCCTGCGCGGCACATACCTATATAGCTTACATATGGGAGTACCCCTCCCCCCCGGGTATTCGATCCGGCGCGTAAATAAGTCTACTGATAAGAATGGGTGAAATGAGATGTATAAAACACCTACTTGGATCACTCCATTAACGGAAAAGAAAGGTTTGATGATTGCCATCAACTTGTCCCCTGATTTCACAATCTCAGCACACGTTTTATGATGGTAAGCTAATCCGGCGTGAATTACTTAAAAAGCCCGAAAAAATATATTATGTGCAGAATGTTTACCAACAAAGAAACAGTGTTGCTTAAGAAGCTTTGTAATGAAATTCCACGTTAAAGAGACAAATTGGGCTGCTTTTCAGGCTAGAAACTACACCTCGATCGGAAGAAACTGAATTTTACAAATTGCTCTCGATCCCGAAATGTCTTCGTGAGATTTGAGAAATGCACCACACTGGTATCTTGCAAAGCAATTGGCATTGTTGTCATTATCAGAATACCCTATGAAAGTAAAATATGCAGCCATTTCAACTTACCCGAGGTTTCTCGTCCTTGGAAAAATGTTACGAGTCTTCTCCATCTTGATTTCCTTTGTTTGGCCAAGCAGCTTAAGACTTTTGTCAACGACTTCAATGATAGGGATTCATTGTAAGCGATCTGCGGAAATGTAAAGGACACAGGCTCTGTGCTAATTGGTATAGCAGTACAATTCAACGATTGCTTTTAATGAGATGATTGACCCAGTGAATGCTAATGAAGTTGGCAAATAAACTGAATGTCTTGGAACCCCCTACCTGTGCACCTATCGGGAGAAAAGAGAAAAAAAATTTACTTTTTGTGGCTTCTGTTTTCCTTGGGATTAGATTCACCTCATATCAGGACTTTCTATCGAACCCGCCTCCCCCCTACTAAGCTCCACATATCGCCTCAATAAACAACGCGGGATGTTGGAAAACACGAGAAAACTGAGGCTGTAAGTCACGAGCCGAAGGGGAGTGATTAACAAGCTTTTCGAGTGTTATTTCCACATCCCAAGTGGTTTATTACACCGATAACTCATAGAAATGTGTGGTATATTGCGTTTATGTAATAATTACATTTTCCATGTGGTTTACTGGTATATTTTTAGCAACTACTGTGTGTCTGTCCATTTGAATAGCTATGGACCAATCAGAGCGAGCGCATCATTATCATCAGTTATTGTATGAAATATGATATACTCTGCTCTTCACGGTGAAGCCTTATCCCGCTTAATTGTCAAAGAAAGCAAACATTTACGTTATAAAATGATAGGTTTTTTCCGTGCTGGTACAAGAGCTATTTAGTATATTGTAAACATAGCTAACAGCCAAAAACCTCATGAAAAGTAGAAGAGCAAGAACGGCAGAAAACTGGAAAAAAAGAGAGATGGCGCAGGACACTGAAATTAAGACATTTTGCTCAATTGTCTTGGCCACCCTCAAGGATTCTATCGACAGAGTCCGAACAATTAAAATTGCCTTGTTTAGGTCAATAAACTAAAGAAACTGTTACAAGGGAAAATTTTGCTCAAAAGTTTATGGACTACATTAGTCTGAAGGGGTTTAACTTCGGTCGAACATTGTCATGTACGCATGTTTGACTTTGGCAGAAAAACCTTAAGCTGAAACTCGTTGTAAAGAACTCCCGAGCTTGAAGTCAATCATACTGTATCAAAATAGTTGGAATAATTGTCGAACTTGTACGTTGTCACTCTATTGCTCACGGGCGGTAAAGCCGGGATTTAGATTTTTTGAAGTTACCATCTATTTATATCTTTTGTGTCAACTTGCCGAAAGAAATGGAATATTAAATGCCATGAGTCCATGACCTTTAAAATATCACTTAAAGAGTAGGTATAAACCATTTTAAAGTGTGGGAATTTGAAATTTTGTAGATAATTTTTTTTTTGCAGGAGTCTAATTAATTACCTCTGCAGAGTCTTAGAGGAGGCCGGCACTGAATTAACCTTTTACGTTTAACAGTGGGCATTTATTTTAACATTTAAAACTAAAAAATATCTTTAAATTCCGGTTTGTAAAATCTGAAAAACTGGTATCACCATAAGAAAGAACTGCTCTGTTGTTTTCATTAGAATGGTCATATTGTAGGATTTCATCCACAGGCACCACCAAAAATTAAAACCACCTTGTACAGCCTAATAGACATCACCACGTGAAAGTACTGCTCAATAGTTTTCATTTGAATAATCACTCTTTAGGATTTATTTTACACACTCAAAAGTTAGAATTACGTCACATAACTTAGGGATTGGCGACTCTGACTGAAAGCAGGATGTTATGCGGATTGGCTGGCCCTTTGAAAACTAATCCTCCTTTGTTTATTTAAGGGAGTTTTTTTTTTTTTTCTTTTACACCCTGCTGGTGGGCGTATTACAAGATTAAAGATAGATTGAATACGTTAACAAATTATAATTACGTTTTATTGTCCAAAAATTTCACGCAGTGGGAACAATTAAAAAGAGACCCATGCGTTTTATTTGTTTATATGATCTCTTCGTGCCCCAACGAGTGCTTAAATTATCTGATTGGTTTGTTTTATGCAAGATTGATTGCACTCAAACTCAAATGGTGCACGTGATTTTTACTGATCAAGGATTGATGCTCTCTTTATTTACAGCGACTCTCAGGCCAAAAAAAAGGGCAATACATTAAGCTCTATTAATGATTCCAACAACCAGAGTACATGTTAGCTCGAATGATATTTTCAACACTTCAATCAGTGACCTTGACAACCCGCAAGACCATATGAAAATATGAGTTTCTAAGAAGCGATAACTGTTATTAACAGTTAAAAAATAATGGTGTTGTTCAGTTGTCTTTGAGTCATGTATCAGTTTCGAAACATGTTACTGTAAAACGGTCAAATATTTAAATCTATAATAGTGCATAAATGTTGTAACTTTTTTAGCCAAGGGCGATGTCGGCCCAGACAAAACAAATTTCATTTGTGAATTTTTGAGAAAGAACAGCACCAAAATGAAACAATGGTATACGGGACAGGTTTCATTGAATGGTAACACTTTGGAATTAAATCGACAGACTCCAAAGTTAGAGCCACCTTGTACAGCATAATAAACAGCACCACAGGAAAGTACTGCTCAGTAGCTTTCATTTGAATGGTCACACTTTAGGATTTCATTCACAGACTCAAAAGTTAGAACCACCTTGTACAGCATAATAAACAGTACCACAGGAAAGTACTGCTCAGTAGCTTTCATTTGAATGGTCACACTTTAGGATTTCATCCACAGACTCAAAAGTTAGAACCACCTTGTACAGCATAATAAACAGTACCACAGGAAAGTACTGCCCAGTAGCTTTCATTTGAATGGTCACACTTTAGGATTTCATCCACAGACTCAAAAGTTAGAACCACCTTGTACAGCATAATAAACAGTACCACAGGAAAGTACTGCTCAGTAGCTTTCATTTGAATGGTCACACTTTAGGATTTCATACACAGACTTAAAGTTAGAACCACTTGTACAGTATAATAAACAGCCCACAGGTAAGTATTGCTCAGTAGCTTTCATTTGAATGGTCACACTTCAGGTCTGGATTTCATTCACAGACTTAAAGTTAGAACCACTTGAACAGTATAATAAACAGCCCACAGGAAAGTACTGCTCAGTAGCTTTCATTTCGAGATGGTCACACTTCAGGTCTGGATTTCATTCACAGACTTAAAGTTAGAACCACTTGTACAGTATAATAAACAGCACCGCAGGAAAGAACTGTTCGGCAGCTTTAATTTGAATGGTCACACAAAAGGATTTCAAAAGCTAGAACCAATTGTACAGCTAATAAACAGTACCACGGGAAAATACTGATCGATAGCTTTAATTTGAATGCTTACACTTTAGGATTTCATTCACAGACTGAAAAGTTAGAACCACCTTGTACAGCATAATAAACAGTACCACAGTAATTAAAGTACTGCTCAGTAGCTAGTTAACAGCCTGAACAACGAAGATAAACATTTTTTTTTTGCTGTAGACCTTTGTGTCTTGTGTCTTGTGATACTATACTGAGCATAGATAATCTTTTATTACATACCATCTGCATACGACTAGATATGATGCGATAAAGCTACAATAAGTGTCCGCTGCCTGTCTTAGTAAACAAGTGAACCAACTATGTACTCCTCAGAGAGGTGTCGCCAATTGTGGCATATAACAGCGAAATCTGGGGTGTATAAGCAAAATCTGATCTTAGATTTGAGACAGTTCGCAGATTTACAGTTCTGCAAACATCATCTAGAAGTAAGTACTATAGGCATCAAATGTGACATGTAGAGCTGAAATTGGAAGGTTTCCTCTTACCTTTTTACTATTAATAAAAATACTTAATTACACTTTCTATCTCAAAAGTATAAAGATCAAATGACTTCATTTCTATGGTTGAAATTGCTTCTTTTCTTGAATCTTGAGAAACATGTTATGTGGTTTATCGTGTCACGCGCGTGATAGCGTCGAAGCCAGCTAGACAATTTACTAGGTTCATTCCACGAGTCCTGTTTGCGTACTGCTCAGTAGGATCAGCAATGTCGAAAGCGTCATGTGTGGTTATAAATAAAGCAAGATGGTAAATTTTAAGCTCGGTAATGAAATGATAAAGATGAAATGTTCATCGTGTCATATGCATATGCGTGGGACAAAGAAAAAATAATCTTATGAGGATGTCCTAATTCTATAATGTGCCTTATTTTGACGGACCCTATTTTCACTACCAACAATAAACTAATAGTAGGTAAAAAACAAATCACAAACTTTTGATTGAAACTGGTAGATATGATAAAACCCCGAGGCATTATAGAGTTTACCCTATACTTGTGGATCTAATCAAATCGAAGATGAAATTGCCTTTTTTCTCTGCTGTCCCACTAAATACTCAATTTTAAGGGACGGCTTTTACAGAATAGCAGAGTATCACTTCCCGAATATCAAACAATTATATCCTATAGACTGCTACCAAAGAATTACTGAACTCGTCTGATTATTTTGTTAAATGTTTAAGTTAAACCTGATGTTATTTAATTGTTCTTCCTTTTTCTTTATTACATTATTGTTATTTCTGTTTTTGTTAAGTTGTCTGCAAATCGACTCTATAATGCATTGATTTTGCCGTTGCTTGAATACTGTGATGTTATGTGGCATGGTTGTTGTAAAGAAAACTCTTTGAAGATCGAGCGATTGCAACGTTCGAAGAGCTTGCCGAATTGTAGTCCAGGCCCCGATTGTCCAAAAAGTGGATAGTGCTATCTACCGGATAAATCACTATCCATCGGATAGGCATTAGAAAAGCCAATTGCGTTATTCACTGGATAGTAATTTATCCGGTGGATAGTGCTATCCATCTTTTGAACAACCAGGGCCAGAACTCTAAGGAAATGTCTAGTGAAGAAATCATCAATCGATGGAAGGCGCGAGGCACACATTCAAGCCTTAGCAACCAAGTCTGCCATAGAGGGCAAGTGCTGTATCATTCACAGAAACAATGATAAACTTTATATAGATAGCATTAAATTGGAATCAACTAAACGTGCATTCTTTCACTAAGGAACAGACATATTTTTAACACTTTTTATTTTTAAGTGTAGATACGTAGGTTTACTGTAAATTATAGCCATATTCTTACTCAAGACCATTTTGGATAAATTTATGGTCATACAAAAGAAGCCACTAGTTGTTGCTTTAAAAATAACAACAAATATTTAAACAGGGTAGCCACTTCAGTTATGCAACTGTTATCAGTGTGGGCCCTGTAAAATAAAACTAAAATAAGAAATTACAGAAAATTTACATATACAATAACGGATAAAAATTTATAAATCTTAGTCTATAAAAAAACTTGCTACGGATCAGAATTTAAGAATTATAAAGTGCCGCACCCTTATGAAATAACGCACGTTTTGTAATTTCTAACTTTATTTTTTCTATAAAAAGATCATTACTGTGCCTAGTGTTATGCGAATGGATGTCACAGCGTTTCGTGTTAAAATAATTAGTGAATGTATCAGGGACACACCCCTGAATACATTTGATAACTAATTGTTTTACGTGTTCCTCTCGTCGCCCTGATAATGTCTTCCATCCCAGACGACTAATAATGGCCTCACTTGATAGGTCCCGCGAGTTTTTGAGGATTATTCTGCCAGCTCGTCTTTGTAATCGTTCAATCTTTTCTTTCTGCCAGAAATTCGAATTCTAGAGACTTAATGTAACCCGAGGCTAGAAATATGTGACGTTAGAACTGAAACAGGATCGTGTGGTTGATAAGAAGGTCGAGTAAAGTGTTTGAAGTGTTTGGTTCCGTTCATAAAGACATTTTAGCAATAGATAGTGCCTGTTTTTGAATGATAAAATCGGCTTGTGATTGTTAATGTTGCGGTTGGTCAAATTTGTACAAATATGCAGCTTTTGTGTCCCCCTTGAGAGGTATATACAGGGTGTCCTAAAAGTTCGTTCCTCTGATTTATATTAAAATAACTTTTGATTCGCAAGCGATATATGCATTAAAATACTAACAGTTCTTAACTTCTTAACTATTACGAACACTATTTTCATACGTAGTTTTAGTAGCCTGAGTGGCCTCCATTAATTATTTTTTATCACATTTTCTAGCCGCTCCGGCATGGAGTGTGATAATTCTTGCAGCGTGGAAAACGGGACGTTTGCCCATGCTAGTTTGAGCCGCCGTTTCAGTTCCTTCATGGTCTTCGGGATAGGATCTTTGTATGTGAATTCATCTATTATGCTCCAGAGATTCTGATCGCGTTTATGTCTGATGAATTGGCTGGCCACTCTGCTTTCTCAATAAAATTGGCCAAATTTGTTTCGCACCATGTTTGCGTGGTCTTAGCTGTGTGAGCTAGTGTCCTGTCTTGAACGAATGTCATGTTGCGGTTCGAACTGAAAAGTTTTCTTTTCACGGTTGTTTCACTTGAAGATTTACGATACAGAAGTGTTGTGATAGCTGCCTTGTTGATTTTCCTCGTTTGTACTTTTGCCTCCTCAAGGACTTTTTTAGCCTTTCACATCGCTTAAGCTCTTAGGTCTCCCACTTCGTTTCTTGTCTCCAAAATTTTCGGCTCTTGACGACCCAACGTTCGCTTTTTTCGAGTAGTTTGGCGATTTGTTGAACAGAAAGACCAGACGATCTAAGTATGGATAGGAGATTTTTTGGCTTTGAGGGGATTTATTTTATAAACCGCTAAGCAAAACACTGACAATTAATTCAGAGCAACTCGCGGCTGTGAAATGCCGTAAAATGGCGCGCCCTAGTTATAATCTCATATTTTAGAGGGAAATGAAAAAAAGGCCTGCTGCATTTAACCCCGTAAGTAATAAGGACATTAAACTAGATTGTTTTTGTGAAAGGATATAACATGAGACAATACAGAGTAAAATACAGGCCTGTAAGAGGAACGAACTTTTGGGACACCCTGTAGGTGTTCACCTTAGAGAGGTATCCGCCTTCAAGAAAGTTTAGTTGCAGACAAACAAGTGAAATTCGGCCATGACCAGCCAACCATGTCCGCCTTAGATAGATGTCCGCCTTACAGGCTAGGGCCTAGGGGTGTCCGCTTTGAGAGAGATGACTTTATAAAGTGTCTGTTCTTTTAATCAGATAAGTTTTAGATTATTTGTGCTGGTGTAAGTTAAAATGAAATAGTACCCGGCATATATAATCTGTTGATTGTTCGCAAATATGCATTTCGAGTGTCCATATTGAGAGATATTTTGTCCGACTTGGTACGACTGAATCAACTGTTAAATCGTGTCCGCGCATTGCCGCTTTCTGTATAAAATAGCTTCAAGCCTTTAGAAGTGGAAGAAGTCTCAAGGTTTGCTAGGTTTCTCGACAAAGTCACGAGTCAGGCCAAAAGGACCGTAGCTAATAATTGAAACTGTTCAAGCCTTTTCAAGCTACAAAGTTGAACCAAGAAGCGGTGAAAAAGTAAAGGAAAAGTGATTGACAAATCAAACGCTGTCGATTGCTATAAATTCAGTGTCGCTTTCACAGCGAACTTAAGATTTAAAGTGAATTGTACTTTTAGTGAAAGTAATTTCGCCGTTGCAATGGTTTTGCATTGGTACGCTTCATGATTGCCTCAAATAAATTTCGCGTCACTTTATCAAACAATAAAAAGTAAAACCAAAACCAATCGTGACTTGCTCGCACGCGTTTTCCCGCTCTTAGCGCCGGCTACATGTATTTGCTTCGAGCCGAGTCTGATTGGTTCATTGGATTGTCTGCGTCTGTTGTGATTGGCCAAAGTGATTACATTGGAACTTCTCTTTTGTTATTGGTTTTGTAAAACCAAAACCAATAACTCGGGCAGACAACCCAATAACCTAATCAGAAGTAGAAGCATACATAGAGCCGTTTGTAAGACACGTTTTTACTTCTGGTTGGTCGGAGAAAATGGCGCGTTTTCTTTATATTTATCTTCAAAGCATAGTAATGTAAGTAAAGCAAACGCGAATTGCTTCCGATACTCAATGACCTCAATGAACAACTGCTCTGAAAAGAAAGTGATTAAAAAAAGAATAAGACAAAGAAGACCTCAACTCTGCAAAATAGTCGCCAATAACAACAAGGAAAATGCGAAAGAAAAAGGCTAACATTCTGAGCCCGGTTGTAGTTCGAGGCAAGATCACTCTAATTAATTAATTAATTAATTAATTGTATCAGATACCATGCACCTCTTCAGAACCTCTAATTTCATTGGACCTGGGTATTACACAGATGTATTGTTTTCAGGGCTAGGGTCCATTGCTCTGTTGTTTGTTCTATTGTTTTATAAGCCAATCCTGTGAAGCGTTCCGAGAGGTACATGCCGCTACAATTCTATACAACTTTGGAAACATGCTATTTTTAGACCGTCAACTCGGCAGCCACATCAAAGTCAAAAACCAATAAATACTGTGGTGATGAACAAAGTTAGTGCCTATGAGGTGCCTATTTCCCCGATTGTCATTGAATTTACTGTACTGCTTGGGATAAATTAAGCTCTTTATTCATTAACATATCCCGGGGGGTGGGGGGTGCGGGTGGTACTCCCGACAATTTAGGATAGGTTTGTGCCGCCAAGATTCTCAAACCCTGACCCTATTTAAGGGTAGAAAATCGAGATTTGATACCTTTTTAAGGGGGGAGAAACTTAACTACAGTTTTGGAGTCGTTGCTAGGGACATTATTTCATGGTTAGCATTTCTCACGTGTCATAAACTGCTAATGTGGTGGGAACTATGAAACTGAACACAAGACATCACTAAATCGACATTGCACATGCGTAACTAGTGCCAGTCCCCAACCGCGCGTAAGAATGAAAAAGCGTAAAAACTGAAAGGAAACGAGATAAAAATCTGATTTTTTTGGCGAATCATACGCAATTCAACTTTTTTAAAAATCTGTAGCATGGAATTACCGTTAGGCGAAAAAACAGGAAAGTTATTAAAGAAAATGTATCAAAATACACCTTTATGACGTCGTAGCTTTTTCAATTACGTGAATTTTAACAAATCCATGCTACAGATTTTTTATTAGGATGTTCTTAAGCCGTTGACATTGGTTTTATTGGAAAAAAATGTAAGATGTTTGAGTTTTAAGGGTTTTTATGTTCTGGTCACGTGACTTACCAAATATGGCTGTGACTTATGAAATTTAATGGTACCATTAACAGAATGAACGTGACCAAACATCATAGCCGAGGAAGTAAAGAAACTCATTATATGACGTTTGGAACTCTTCCATAGCAACCACCTTGTAGTTAAGTTTCTCCCCCCTTAAGGCCCAAAACCAGGCGTGTAGAACAGTTTTAACAGACCATGCCCCGGTTGTTAAAAAGGTGGATAGCGCTATCCACCGGATAAATCACTATCCAGTGGATATCACATAGGATTTTGTTAATACTTGATCCACTGGATAGTGATTTATCCGATGGATAGCGCTATCCACCTTTTGAGAAACCGCGGCCATATCTTTTTCGTTTTGCGCGTTGGGATGGATACTGCATGCATGCAATTTAGTGACCCTATCTAAGGTATATTTAAGGATTATAATACCAAAAATACCAAAAAGGATACCTTATTTAAGGACTGAGCACCTCAAAAACCCTATCCTATAGGGCGGCACATACCTATATAGCGTATATAAGGGAGTACCCCCCCCCCCGTAACATATTTTGTAATGCTTGCTTTGCGTGAGTCGAGTATAAAGAACAGCCGGAAATGAGGAGAAAACTCATGACGGTAGACATTCGCTCGTGGCTCGTGTTTGACCCTTTAATAATTTCTTTCGTACTCTCGTCACGTCCTTGCGTGCTTTTGGCCCTAACAGGACACAGTACGGTTACCTTGTGCAGTGAAACCTTAAAAGTCATTGTTAAATGTCGGCGATTCTAACTTTTGAACCTGTGTGACCATTCAACTGAAAGCTGGGCAGCAGTATGATTTCTTATGTTTGATTTTGGTCGCTCTTGGCAGTTAAAGGTTTGAGGCATGTCTGTTATGTTGCTTAGCGAGCTGATACTGTACTGTCCGCTGAGTGACACCAGGTTTACAATACTCATTCAGTTGCCGCGTCAACAGAGATGTATGTGATCAGATAAGATAAATATGAAGGACGCACAACGAACTGTACAAATTCGTAAATGAAAGGGAGGAAAATTTTCCGCGTGATTCGACTTTTATTGGACTAGCATGAGTCTAACTAGAGCTAGCATCTTGACGACAAACATTTCCTCGTCAGTCTTAGTGATGTTCTGCTTACATGTATCAAGTGGATTGATGAAAGGCATTGTTTCCACAAGGAATTACTGCACAGATTGGGCAGCCAGAGCGTTATTCTACCGGAGGATACTCCCCAGGGAGGGAGGCTTTACCCGAAGGAGTTGTCTTATTATGTTCGCACTATACATGGAAAAGGGTTTTGGAAATTGTTACGTTAGTATTTCAAAAGGTCTCCAAAATATGATCAACTGCTGTTGGCTTATCTTGAAGACATGCAAAAGGAACGCTAGTTTTGTTATGGTATATATTAAAATGGTACGATTTCAAGACAAACTAGTACATGCAAGGGGAAGGGTTGAACCCCCGCTCCCGCGCATCTTCCCTTACGTAAGACATATTTTTCATCTGATTGCATCTAGTTTCGGGTGCTACAGCTGCTACAGCGTAATGACATCTAGTTTGGCTTGCTACAGTGCACGCAGTAGTTGAGGCTTGAGAATACATATTAGTCTGCGATTTAAGGCGAAAAACAAACAACAAAAATCATGCAGTTGTGACGAGTCTGTTCACAAAGTGCATGGACAATTTGCAGAAAGCAGACCACGAAGGCATAAAGGATAAAGCAAGCATATGAACTTTTCACGATGTCCACTGAATGAGCTTCCATATGCGCAAACTTGAAGGTAGTAAACTATTTCATCGTTACCCACAAGAAACAAACGTTGATATTAGCAATGGATAGACTTTGCTCCAACGCACTTCAACATCAACTGCACTCTTTCCGGCGCCAAGATGGCTACCGATTGATCAATGGGACGTGCTTGCCGTTTTGGTTCATCCGACCGGCTTTTGACCGGCTATTGTAACTGAACTCATACTGCACCCAATGGGTTAGTGTCACACCAATATGTAGTTCAGTGGATTCTCCATCGAGTAGAAGGGTGAGTGGCTTATATAAGAAGTAGAACACGAGCGACTACCGCTTTGAAATGGAAACTGCTCAGCGATCAAAATCCCGTAACTGGTTGTTGTAACAGTTGTAAAACTAAACTTTCAGCAATTAAACATTTCGACTTTGTTAAACGAGGTTATCACTGACCTGTGGCACTCGTATTTTTAGATGTAATTAGAATTTAGAAGTGTCGGTTTTTAATTGGCATTGTCGTTAATTTCTTGAAAACATGTTTATAAAGTGTTACAACATAGTCTTCGTAACAATCACAGAGAAATGGTATGCTTTGATTTACACGAAACTCCGAGCCACTCCATAGTTGTCTACAGTCTTCGATTTCGTCTGACGTCGCTTATTCTTTTTTCAATAAATTTTTGATTTTTTTTTCTTAACTGATACCCGGAATTTGTCAAGATGGCTACCTATGTTTATCCGTTTTCGGTTTTGGTTTAGTTGAGTTAAACGGAATGATTCAAGCTGGAACCGACACAACTGCATTTACAGGAAATTAAAAAAAAGATTTAGGAAACCGAGTTTTGAGAAATGAAACTTGGATGAAAAGTTTAAATAAAGTGAGAGCGGCATCTTTAAGATATTTAGAACAGTAGTATTAATGCCATCTACTTCTGTGAGAGATACATTTTACTAATCCTAAAAAAACGACCAACTTCAGTGGATTCGAAGGGTAGTTAACTGAAGTCATACCACCCGATGTATTATAGTTTCAGTATATAACGTCATAGTCAAAGTTCAGCGAATTCTCCGTTGAGAAAAGAGGGTGAATAGCATAGTTTAAGCCCAGACGAGGGAGAACAACATATTTTAGGCGCGGTAGAAGACGAGCACTCACGGCTAAGATTCAATTAATGGCAACTGCTTTGCGATCAAACTCATCCCAAACTTGTTGTTTATTTGAACTTCCAGTGATCTCAAAAATCAAGAATGAAACACGCTATGATAGTTTTCGATCTACATTTTATCGACCATCTTAACGGATATTATTTTTTGTTTCTGCAGTTTTGCGATTGTGGTCTTGACCTATGTCGTATGTGTATCTTTGTACGAAGCAGTCACACTTAAGGTACAACTTTTCAATAGTCTATGAATTAACACACGTTATGTGAATTGTTTTCCTTAAATGTAACCTATGTGTTGTTCACAAATGCGGCATACAAGAGGAAAATGTTGCAGAACTTTAGATTGATTTACAGTATAGAATATTTAGCAACAACTGTCGTATTTTGCTTTGTGGGTTGCGACATGCCAAAATCGTCACATTGCTATAATTTAACACTGCTTAATACTACCGGAATATTGAATTCTTAAGTACAGGTTTCACAATGCCACAATACTGATTTTTTGTGCTGCATGTAATAGTCCTAGACAGGTCGTACTGGTTTTTGTTCACACCAACAACGATCCTCTTCATGGGTATCAACAGACTTAAATTTCGTTACTATTTTCTACAGATTTTCTATAATGTTTCGTCGTTCTTATGTCGACAATTCGTTTAAGGCCTGCCAGTATTCTTGCTTATACAAGTCAGTTTCTCGTTTTTTTTTTCTCTTTCTTTTTTAACTCCAGTCCCACAAAGTGTCGACGTCTGGATTAGCCACCGCTGAACACTGAAGCCTTTGATGGAGTTAACAAATATATATCATGATTGTCATCGTTAAGAAACACGATAACTGAAAATTTCCTCACATTATTTTGATTCAATTTCCTACTTCTGCAATTCTGATATATTCAGTAAATTCCATCTGACCACGATCACCCATACACCATTGCTTTATTCTCGGAAATCGTCGTTTTATTAGTAGCAATAGTGACGACTCTGATTTGGTCGGACTTATTTGAATTGTCATCAAAAGGGCTCAAACTATTGGTGATATAAGCATGGCGTGTGCAGCCGGACAGGTGTAAATCAAAATTAATCTGTGTAAATAGGCATTTCGGCCTATCAATATAAAAATAGAACGGATGGTTGGAGTTATATGTGATCCAGTTTGGCATCTCTGAGCACGGCCGGGAAAACAAGGTGGTTTCCCTACAGATCGAGACAGATTTTACCGACTGAACTTGACACAAGTAACTAGAGAGCTACTCCTAGTACAGAAATCTGTTTCAAGATAAATACAACTGTAAAATTGCCGAATACTCGAATTAATACTGTGAGCATTTTTGTTTTTCATTTTCAATTGCAACTCCAAACAGAATCTGAGAAGCTGAGGGAGTTGTGTGGTGTGGTGTCAAATGTTTCTAACCACCCATAAAAGCGTTATTAGATTGAGCTATGAAATATTTTATATTCATTCCAAATGTGCTGAAACTTTGCATTTGTATTGATTTTGAATTGCTTTCCCCTCTCTAGAAGTTGTTTTCGAGATTCTGGTCGTTTAATGTGGGGCTGACTCAGTTCTTTCACGTGACGTGTCAGTTCAGTCAGTGTTACGCGGATGCATGATGGAGGATCAGAGCGGATCTATAACACATGGAATGTTAAAACACGCAGAGTTACACTGCTAGCATCTTTTGGGCGAAAGAGAGACGAATTTTAACCACGTAATTCACTTCTACTGCATTGGCTTGTCAAACAACAGTATGCGATTGATGGGCGTTGTTAAGTTGCGATGAAAGGCACTGAATTTGGAACAGACGCAACAAGATTATACCAAGTACACAAAGGGAATGTGAAGTTTAGTAAGCAGGAACCGAGTCTAACAAACGAATAGTGTTACTTTTTAGATGAACAACTATCGTGAAGATACACTGAAATAATGCCTGTTACAGCATCGATACAAACTGTAGCACGAAGCTGAACTATGGAAATCACTGAAATAGCAAGAACATTCTAGTCTGACAGTACAACTTATTTTTAAACAACGATACATATTAACAATTACCTGTTGATGTCTTAAGGTGAAATGTTTAGTTATCTCTTAATGGTTTCCTTCCTGCGTGGCTAGTTTAAACTGTTTCGTTGTTCCAAATAGCACTGAGATTTGCATGAAATAACATGACATCCGTTGCAAGTAGAATTGTTTTAATCCTAAAGTTAAATATTTTCTTTCTGGTCAGGGTCAATATCTACGTTAATACGAAAGCAGGTACAGTAAAATGGATGTAATTATATACGGAACGGCTGAGTGTGCCAAGTAAGGCGTGGAACTTTTGTTTTCTTGTTGAGTAAAAATATTGACTCAAAACCTTATACAATTCACAGAGTCGTATTAAGATTAATCTCGTCTGTCGACCAAAAGGGAAACTTTCATAAGAACCTTTTACTGCTAAAACTGTTCAAAAATAAAATTCATGAAAATACAAAATTTAATTTTGTTAAATATCGGAAAATGAACAGTTTCTTAGCAACCTGAAGTGCTACTTATTCGTTGCTTAAGTTGCTACTTATTCTTATTAAATTTTTATAGATTGTAAAAACCATATATGTATTTTTATCTCCAAAATGGTTTTCATTAAAGCTTGTTTTATTATATATTTTTATATTTTGACTGGTCACACGGTAGAATTTTATACATAGAGTCCAAAGTTCGGACTCTTGCTGTGAGGGGATTAGCAAAATATGCAAGACATGTTTAAGAAACATTTCACAAAAATAAAGCGTTTCGGGGAGAGAGGGGGTTGGAGGCGGCAGAGAAGCGAGGAAGAGAGAAAGGGAACAAAAGCCCTAAACGAAGGCTTTGATACAAGTACTAGGATGAATGGCAAGAAACCGTACACGAGAATCCTGCTGCTTGTACGCAGGATCCTTGAGGATCTGCTTCAGCCAAACAATTAAAATGATAAAAGTATAACTTAAAAGCAAAGGTAAAAACAGCGTATATTTTGTTTAGTTCATTAGTTGGTACTAATATAATTCAGCTGGCCAGACCAGCCTTCTTCAGGTACAAGATGTTACTAATTACGATGTGATGTTCGATGTAATATTTTCCCAATATAGAAAAATTTCGTAAATATACAGAAAATCGAATAGTGGAAGATATTAATTACAAACTACATTTCATCACGTTTGTTCATCAATCAATCAATCAATCAATCAATGTTAGGTAATGAACTAATGTGATAAAATGTATTACAGTGTGGCACTTAATTTTGCGGGAGTTTCATTTTGCGGATGGGCGATATTTTGTGTTTTGCGGGAACTTATCAGTGTCAATCTATTACAATTCTGGAGTACCTTCAGACGATCGTTTTCTGTAAAGCTTCAGTTTAGCAGCTAAATGCTTTCAATGTATCGACTGTAATTTCATCTTTTTATTCCTGAACGTTTTGTTTCTGAACGAAAACGACGATTTAAGTAAATGGGCATCAACACGATTTTGTACTACGTATAAAATGTGATGTTTGCATATAGTTTCGATATTGGAGTAAATGTTTGCGGAGAAAAGTTTTGCGGGAACTTTTTTTGCGGATCGTGAAAAAACCCCCGGAAAATCACAAAAATTAGAACCCGCAAAAAGTAAGTGCTACACGGTCCTATTTAGAAACTCTTGACTTCTACTGTTCGATTTTCTGTAGTACGAAATGTTTTCTTTATGGCGAAATTTTCCTTATGTGTTACATTGAATATCACATTGTAAATTTTAGTAACATATTGTACAGGGGCTCATGATTATAAGCTCCTGACCTGAAGCCCGGGAGGGGGGGGGGGGGGGGGGAGGGGGAATTCCCCTATAAAAATGACGGGGGTGCTCGTCGGAAATTTTCGAAAAACACCCTAAAAGGTACCAGAATCTCGTTTGATGGGCGTGGCTTAAAAAAAATTTACCCCTACGAGGTACCAATTCTAAAACAGCACATGTCATATTCTGTCATATTTTTCGGCTCATACCCTAAAAGGTACCGCGATAATTCTAACGGTGGTCATTTTAGATTTTAGTACCCTAAACGGTACCAATCTACAAATTTTAACCCCTAAAAGGTACGACGAGCACCCCCGTCATTTTTATATGGGAGTCCCCCCCCCCCCGGGACCTGAAGAAGGCTGCTCTGGTCAGCTGAAGTATATTGTACTAAAATATACGTTCATTGTTGCTTTTGAAAGTTATCCTTTTATCGTCATTTTGCTACGAGTGTTCCGCCCCCGCCTTACGCAAGCCTCTTCTCCGAAAATGGTAACCGTGAATTAAAATCACTTGCGGCCATGCAACTGTCATTTCCACAAAACTCCCAACTGTCAAAGAATTCGCGAACGCGGTACTAGCAAAAATATTACTCAGAATTCGGCAAGTCCGCCAAGGCGTACTGTGTAAGAAACTGCTCGAGGACGATAATAAGCATGATGAACTGTTTTAAGGCGGGATTCTACCTGAATGCCATTTTTCCGCCGCTCAAGGTGGCTCCATATAGTTTTTAGCGCGCGAGGCATGGGCACGAATATGGCGCGCATTCCACACGGTGAATTTTTATAAAAATTGACAAATTGGTAGGATTTTCTTTGTTCTCGATCACAAAAAAAGACAACAACTTTTGTACATGTATACACAAACCCAATAAACGTAAAAAACGAAAAGTGAGTAAATTGACGTAAATTATGTACCGATTTTTTTTTTATGGCCTTGTTAGATTTGAGTTATTGAATGTTTCTTCCGTTTCACCAAAAATCGTGAATATTTACTGTGTAAAAACCGAGAAAATCCGTCGAGAGCTTTGCTAGCCTTGAACAACAAGCCCGACAACTCAATCATTGGTTGTCATGGTAACGAGACAAGACTGCCAAATTAGACTTCTCCGTAAACGAGAAAGCCTAAGCTACGTGTATGTGTATATTATGCCTAGTGTCGCGAAACAAAACTTTTGAAAGACAGCAATAAAGATCGAGTATATTTTATTTGGAAGGCTGACCAGTAACTATATAGAGCCACCTTAACATGGCTTTAATGGAAATATCTCGTTCACGTTTCAAGCAATCCAAAAACCCTTCACTCATCTCATGAATCTATGTTATGGGATGTTTTGTAATTTTTTGGCTAATTTTTGGGTATTTTTGGGAGGAAATAGTTTTTCTCAAAGGATTTGTAAAATTTAGAGAAATAAGAATGATGAAGATTTAGTGAAGTTTTAAAATTAGAATTTGTAGTTAATAATTAATAGACGGACACCAAGTTAGTCCACTAGCAACCTGGGGTGCTCTTGCGTGGGTATCAACTGTCTGTTCAACCTCGTCCCCAGGGTCTCTCTTCTTCCCGTCCCCTGGAGCGAGAGGGGGCGGGAAGAGGAGGATCCTGGGAACGAAGTTGCTGTCTGTTGGTGTTCCAAATAATAATTTACTTTCTTCTATCCCTTCTTTGTCCTTCTTTAAACCTCTTAAAATTTCTTTCAAATTCAGGTAGAACCTCCCTTTAAAGGGGAACACGTAAACGTCATAAAATTACTGTTTTCATTCATCACTCTGGCAGAAGTCTTGAACTTGGGGACATCTTGACATCTATTAGCTTGATGTCGATTACATCAAGGATTTTCTTGAAAAGTTCGTCTTAAGTTATTTACAGAGAAACAAAAGGCCTGATTCGCGTGCTGATTCAGTTGTCGAAAAATCGGTCGATATACGTTGAAGGGGGTCAAACAGGGTGAAAGCCGCCAAGATAAGTCATCGAGTTTACACAGAAATTATATATAATTACATCTCAAAGCCTGCTCAAAATGTGCAGCTGGATTTGTAATGTAAAAAGTTTTAGTCTAGAACTGTTCAAAACAAAAATATATTTTTTTAAATAGCAAAATACTGTTTGTTTAAGCATTATATATTGTCAGTAAGCCAACGGATACAGCCTTTTTTTTAATATGTTATATATATTTTATTGAGGAGTACGAAAACGAAAAGAATGCCACATATGGCTTTACAGAAAAATCCTCAAATGGTTTGGTACAACTAACGGACGTTTGAATCGAAAATGATCATTGTTAAAGTTATTCTGATACCTTTTACTGGATAAGCCAATAGATGGTTTTCACTCACGTGACCTTCAGTCTTGTAGGACTCAAATGACAAAGGCCATGGGGGCCATGTTGGTGCACATAACAAAAGAAGTTCATTAAAATTCTTTTGTAAGTGTGCACCAACATGGCCGCCGTGACGTAACGTGAAAACCACCTATATGCAGACAGAAACAACTTTTCGGAAAGAACTGGGACCTTTTAGGGGTGAAAATTAATGAGAACCACACCCACAAAACTGGTTTCTGGTACCTTTTAGGGGCTCCTGTTCACCACCGTCGATTTTATAAACGGGGGGGGGGTACTCCCTATAATGGGCTATACGGGGATGCTCCGCCTGAAATGGGTACCTTTTTGAGGCTGGAGGTATATGAAAGGGTAGGGATTTCACGAGTTGAAGTATATGAAAGGGTGAGGATTTCACGAAGTACAGGAAAGGGTAGGGAAAACACGAGTTGAAGTATAAAAAAGGTAACCGAGGGTAGGGAAAACTGCCATTTAAGTATTAAAAAAGGGCCTTTCAAAATATAGCAAACAGACGCACGTAAAGGCTATATGAAAGGGGTACCATTTTCAATGAAAGGTATATGAAAGGGGTACATTTTCTGTCAAAAACGGTATATGAAAAGGTAAGGGTTTGGACCTTAGGGCGGAGCATCCCCGTACAAAACTTTGTTGAGTACCCCCCCCCCCCCCCCTGGGCTTTTACCACTGCTCGATAGCGAGTTAACGATATCAGACAATCAGAGATAATGCATTTGGAAAAATAACTTGTTTTTGACAAATCTGCCCTCGTAGAACTAAATCATAAAGATGAGTTAAATTTTATCTCAGGGGGTCTATTTAGTAAATGATTTCGACTGGTGTCGTCCTTTCACTTAACGCCGTACAGCTATTATAAGAACGGAATTCTAGGCACGTACTCCTGGGAAAAAAAAACAATTCAAACAAATTCAAACTTCTACACGACCGATTTCTTACATTTTTTCAGAAAGCAAAAGAATCGGTAAAGAAAATAAAAAAAAATATGGGTCATCGATCATCGAAGCGAGTAAAATCCAGGCAAAGTCAACGCAACGGTTTATACCAGCCCTTGATAGCGTGACATTGCAACATGAATCACGTGCTTAGCAAGGATGCGCATAAGCAATTACATATAGCGCGAACGTCCTAAGTTTAGAGAAGTATTTGAATGAAGGCAACACTTGCGAAAACACCTGCCGTTTAGCCTAACAGACCATCATGTTTCGAATCCGAGCCGTTTCAATCAGAGGCAAACTTTGAGCTTTGATAAAATTATAACTTTAGGGTCTGTGAATGAAATCTTTTAAGATTTTCACCATTTGGTACTTTGATTCTCGATATTTTACAAAATGAAATATTTTTTCTTCTTTGACTTGGATCATTTTAGAAGTTAATCGGGGTTTTAAATTAAAAACTGGAGATTACAGACAAAAGACAACAATCACTCCAGTGGCGGGTCCCCTCCCCCCCCCCCCCCTTCCTGTCCAATAGAGTACGGGACTAGTGATGATAAAAACGACAGTCATTGGTGAAAATAAGATCATAGTAAAAACACTGTAAATATCAGTGCTATACTGCGTGCCGAATAGAGTGCAAGACTGGTGATGATATACCTCCGGGTAACAGTCAATAATAAAGTGAGAAAGAAACACTGTAAATCTTTTTTTTATACGGCTGCGTGTCGAATAGTCTACGAGCACATAAGAAAAAAAATAAGGTGTAACAAGGAGTATTACTGTACATGGAACAGTTTTTAATTTGGTGTCGTAAAACCAAAACCAGATTAATTCCTCTGGCCAATCAAGAGAGGCAGGCAATCTAAAGAACCAATCAGAACTCGAAACACGAAACATGTAGCCGCAAGCTTGTTTCAAATTCTATTTTTAATTTGTTGTTTTTAACTTTTCAACTTGGCCTTTCAGATCAGTGCGAGGATAAAAATGTTTTTACCCACCGCCTACGTAATGGCCGACAATAGTAATGACCTTGAAATATCAATTATGCAGAACTTAATGGATCTTGCCTCAAAGACAAAAATAGTCTACGATGGTTCAATAGTTCAGTACAAATAAAATGATTAGTTTTTCCCAATTGATCACTGTATCCGGGGGAGGGGGATTAACATTCAATGTCGGCGGGTTTTGCCGTCTACGTGAAAGTGGATTTTCGAAGGTTTATACCTTTAACGAGCTTTTAGGGGTGGTTGTCGATCCTGACACTAACCAAAGAAGAAAACAAAATCTAACAATCTGATGAGAAGTTTTTAAAATGCACATTAGACCGGGCGCCAGGCGATCATTCTTCCAGATAAAACATCGGCAAGTGCCGCCATAAGAGCGTCTGTCGCAAAGTATGTTGACGTATTAGTCTGAAATAAGGTTGTGGTTTCGGGCTCTTGGCCTCTCGCCCTAGTTTCAAGATTCCCAGAGATACCTCCAGGCTTGTTTACATGTCTGGATATTTATATGCCCGGAAACTAAGAATACCAAGCCTTAAAAAAGAACAACTCTGAGACAGAGTTGGCATATCTGTAGCTATAAGGCTAACGAGTCTAAAAATACCTCCAGTCGCATTAATTATTTTTTAACCCTCTACATTACTGTAAATCGTTTAAATTTATCTATTATTTAGAAAATGGTATACATGGAAAAGTTGTCTCGTGATTTTTTTAGTATCTCTAGGATAGAAAGAATCTAGAGAATTTTGCCTTTGGTTGGTGATTAAATGCAAAACTCTTCATTTTTTATATGTCTTGATATTTATATCCCCAGAAACTGAGAATACCAAGCCCTGAAAAAAACCAACAAAGTTGGCATATCATTAGCTGAGGTTAACGAGTCTAAAAAACCTCCAGTCACATTGTTTTTAACTCCTCACATTACCGTAAAAATCACGTTTTAATTTATCTACTTGTTTTGAGAATGGTACATGGAAAAGCTGTCTCGTGACTTTTTAGTGTCTCTAGGATAGAAAGCATCTAGAGAATTTTGCCTTTGGCTAGTGATTAGATGCAAAACCTTTTGGTCTTCTAATGGCTGATGAATAATCAATTGTTTATCCGGCGTCAATTAGTATACACGAAAGCAATGCTGTACCCGTGTTGGAAAATCTAAAGTTAAAAAAGCAATAATCACTAACTATTATCATGTAATTGTACAAGTTGGAGTTGCAGCCTCAGCTTTCAAAGTGGATCTGAGCCTTTACTGACTGTCAAACGAAAATTTCTAGTGACTTTTATGGCTTGTTGCTATCCACTCAAACTTCGACAAACTCAAAACTCCGAGTACCATTTTACTCTATCCGGCATTTATACAGCTATTCATTAAACAGTTTTATCTTTCCAGCTTTCCTTGAAGGCTGTTCTTTCCATGTCTTCATTCTTATGGTTCCGTTTCTTGTAATGTATAAGATGGTTCTAACTTGAAAACTGTGGACAAAATCTTAAAGTGTGACCATTCAAATGGCAGCTACTGAGAGTTAATTTTCAAGTGGGAACGTTTTGAAAATTTGTACTTTGTTACTGTCTTAATTTGAGAACTAAAAAGTTAACAACAAATGTAATTTTTACGTTTCATGACAGCTTACCTACTCCAGTCAGGAGAATCACATACCTGTCTAACAAAGAGAATGTATTCGGCTGTCGAAGCGCCAGCATTGTATATCGCGTAGAACCTTGTACAAACAAAATCCTTGAATGACAAAGCAATGTTTTCTCAGTCATGTATAAAGAAAAAAAACAAATTGGTTTGAAGTCTGTATTTACGCCCTTTTACAAGCTCCTGTCAAAATGGCTTTGTCTGTTATCCTCAAGAGCACTGAACCATAATGAATGTTTTGACTGAGGTCACGTTCTCAGACAGTTTGCCCGTATAGATTATTGCCGGTGTCGTTAAGATATTAGAACTCTGAACCATGAAATCGAAATTGCGTTTGCAAGTCCAAGTCGATCTGTTGATTTGAACAGATCCGTCTGATTTTTTAAAATAAATAAATAAATATTAATAATATTAATAATATTTTTTCCCAACTCTTCTAGTAAATAAAAATAGAATTTATATCGTGCTCCTATTTCTTTGTCAACGCAAAAGTGGCCAAATCAAGGATTTAACGTCATCATAGCATAACATATTCAATTATCAAGGAAATTAAGGCATGGCATTTAAGTTATTTGCAAGAAAAAGTTAGGGATGTCTATCAGTCTTTACATTAAGCCACACAGACGTAAAACTTTGACAGCTAAATATGTCTAAAATGTTCGGCAGGCTCAAAATTCGTACCGCTTTTAGTTATCAATCAGAAGCTGTCATTAGCATTATAATGTTAGGTGAAGTGTTTACATGTTAGAAAAGAAAGATACGAAAAAATGAAATTACCTTTACGAGGGGATTGGACAGTAGTATAAAATGTCATTTATTTTCAAAATTAAGAAAATATTTCCAAACGTCCGGGCACACATCTTCTGTTTCTGTCTTTGTGATTCATTTAGTGGAAATAGTAGATATTAACTGGTGCCTTTTTTTTTCTAAAAAAAATTTTTCAGACTTTGTGGCCGTAATTCGTCATGTGACTTGATTTGACAAAATTTTCAAGCATAATAAGCTGTGAAAGTTTTAGGCTTGTGTGGCGTAATCCTAAGAAGAAAGACCACCCACTAATTATTTTATAAAAATGACTTAAGAGAGCCATGCCTTAATTTTCTTGAGACGTAGACCACTCAAAGGGAATTAACATCTCAGGCAGCACGGGGAAGTATAGTAAAGAACATTTTTGATTCAAATAGTGTGACGCAAATATTGCTAACTAAATGAATTGAAAGAAGAAGGAAAATTCCGGAAGTTAATTAACACCAAGAAAACAGATCACGTAGGACAGATTCACTTCTTTATCTTTTAGAGTCGGAAAGTACAAATTGCCTTCAAGAGCAAATATGCAAATTCTTCATATTTTTCCTGATCCTCTACGACTTCCGAAGGTTCCCTTGTAGTTATTTATTAGCAGCCCAATTTCCTATTTTTTGGCTGTTCAGTTATTTATATCAGTTCTTCACGAGTAGTCCTCTTTTGTAATCGAGCCTTGAGATTACCAAATCTTGGGATTGAAACCGGATTAATTAACATTAGCTTCATCAGCTTATCACATTTAGGTTTTTAACTAATGGAGCAATTTTCAGAATAATCAGTTACTAAAATAGGCTGACCCGCCTGCTAAGAGGTGATTCTATTTATAACCGTGACCATTCACATGATAGCGATAGTGACCCGGCGTAGCTAATCGAACGTTCGGTAATCGAACCTAATCGAACTCAATCGCTCGATTGGGTTCGATTGGGTTCGGTAATCGAACTTAATCGAACTCACCGAAAAATTTTGCCAATCGAACGCAATCGAACGTTCGGTAATCGAACGCTTCAACAATCGAACGTAATCGAACTCATCGAACATAATCGAACACTTCAACAATCGGAAATATAAAACTAGTTTAATCTGGTCTGAAACAAAGCATTGCGGTCAAGTAAGTTATTTTTTGGCTTCTATTTCAAACACGACTACAAGATGTCGGACAGGGCAACAGACGTCAAACTTACCATTCTGGAAGCGGTGGTAAAGGGCTACCACGAGTGCTCTTTCAACGTCCGTGTCGGAGAGAAATTTGTTGTAAAGCAGAAAAGAGGAGAAAGAGGTCCGGCTCTGACTGTTCTGTACACACTGTACACCGTTGCGTACGTCCAGATCCAGTTGCAGTGGTCGTTTTTTAGTAATCTATCCGAAACTTTACCGACGACGGTATAAACATTTTAATATTATCCCCGTTCGGTGTTATTCCGAGCGATATGAAGTACTGAGCTGTTCATGTTATATTGTAAATTAATCAATTTCGAATCACCGTAACAATAAAGATTTTAGTTTATTGAAATGTGTTAATATCTCTCACAATTGCTCCGCTAGTAAAGGATCAGTTAAAGGGTGAAATTCTTCCACCGAACAAAATCGAACCAATCGCCTCGATTGGGTTCGATTGGATTCGGTAATCGAACTTAATCGAACTCACCCAAAAGTTCCAGTTCGATTATGTTCGATTGCCGAACCAATCGAACTCCAATCGAACGATTTAGTTCGATTGGGTTCGATTGGTTTTTGGTTCGGATTCGTTCGATTAGCTACGCCGGGTAGTGAGCAGTACTTTCCTGTGGTTCAATGTGTTATGGTAAACAAAGTGGTTCTAACGTTTGAGTCTGTGGATGAAATCCTAAGGTGTGACCATTCAAGTGAAATTAAAGCTATTAGACAGTAGTTTTCGGTGGTTTATTATGCTCTGAAACAAGGTGATTCTAACTTCTGCGTTTGTAGATAAAATCCTTAGTGTGACTATTCAAATGAAAGCTCGTCGGCAATATTCCCTGTGCGGTACTGTTTATCAAAGCAGTTTTCACTATCCCGCGTAGCAGGCGCCGGTTCATTTATAGGGCGAAATTTCCAGGACGCGCGCGAGAGGGAAACGCGCGAAATTTCGAGGACGCATGTTTCCGTCGTGCGCGCGTCCTCGTAATTTCGACCCGGGGGGGGGGCGGGGGGTACTCCCTTATATACGCTATATAGGTATGTGCCGCCCGATAGGGTAGGGTTTTTGAGGTGCTCAGTCCTTAAATAGGGTATCCTTTTTGGTATTGTGATCCTTAGATATTCCTTAGATAGGGTCACTGAATTGCAGTATCCACCCCAATGCGCACAACGAAAAAGATATGGTCTGTTAAAACTGTACTACACGCCTGAATTGGTCCTTAAAAAGGGTATCAAATCTCGATTTTCTACCCTTAAATAGGGTAAGGGTTTTAGAACCTTGGCGGCACACACCTATCCTAAATTGTCGGGTGTACCCCCCCCCCCCCCCCCCCCCCCCCGCTCTCGGGCTTGAGCGTCATAAAACCAAAACCTATGAAATAGGGCCTCTTCTTATGAGCCCGGTAACCGGGACGAATAATTTCGTGTGTTCATCTGCAGGAAAATTTCAGCCTGGTAACTGGGATGAAATTGATGACGTGATAATTATGAAAATTCTTACATCTTTACTCCTTCAGGTTCCAAGCGTGCGTTTCTCGAAAGTCCCGAAAACTTTTCGGGCCCGAAAAGCTGTGTTAAGTGCAGAATATCTACCAATAAATATTCGGTTTTTGTTTACTTTGAAAGCTAAGCAATAAAATCTTTCGTTTACTACACAAGTTGAGCTGCGTTGCGAGCTAAAAACTTCAACGCCTTGCGTTAGAAACTACATTTAAAAACTAGCTTTCGGGTCCGAAAAGACATCGGGAGTTTCGAGAAACGCACGCCAGGAATCATTTTTGAGCAAAAAAGTCAAATCAGAATGATGCTAATCTTGTCCTCCTTCGACAGTAACGCATGTGTCATCTCGGTAACGCATGTGTCATCTCGGTAACCGCGGAGCTGGCCGGGGGCTGGCCTGTTCGAGATCTCGGCAACAGGGTCAGCCCGCCTTCTCGAATGAGCAGATCGAAAATTTTACAAAGGAAATACGAACGAGGCGAGATCTCGGTAACCGGGCCAACCCGTACACATGGATCTAATCAAAGTAATAAATGCGCCGCTTTTGTTTACCAAATAATTGCATATGTGTTGGGTTTTGCGTTGTTTTATTTTATAATGAATTATAATCCATAAAGAATTTCTCTAGCGCTCCGTTGGCTGTTACGCATCATCAAATCACGCGATGCAACGATATCCCCGATTTTCACAATTTGATTGAAAAAAAAAAAGAAAACTAGGAAAACGTTTTCAAAGTCTCATTCTACTCACGTTAGAAGAACAATTTATGACATTATTTCATCTCGGCAGAAGTGCACACATAGCTAAATATAATAGGTTCATAATACTCTGATGCACCTATATACATGTACAATCAAATTTTCGAATTACTAGTTGTGTTGTGACAACTGAAATTTGAAAACTAAGTTAAGGTTCTTAATGATTTTTCAAGTTCTTTTCGACGTTCAGTTTGTTCAGTTATCGCCTAGTGTAGGCACAGTGTACATATCTGCGTAAAATAAGGGTCAGTCATCTCGGAGTGGCAGTCATGCTGGCCTGCGTGCAGGAGCGGGACCGTAGCTGTCCAAACGATGTCTGTGATTGGCGAACGATACAATTGATATATCACTTGAACAATGCCCCTATCCCTAATCCCTATCCCAGCGGGACAAATCTATTGTTTTCTTAGCGAATCACAGACATCGTTTGGACAAGTGCGGGACTACCCGAGCGCTTGCAGACGTCTCCTATTTTCTTGGCTTGAAGACGTCTGCCCGCAGGCTACAGTCATGCTGACAGTCATGGATGTGTTTTGCAGTCCCAGTGTCTCTGTGAGTTCTCCATCCAGTACGTAGAATCCCCACCTCCTCGTCGGAAATTTTTTAAAAACACCCTAAAAGGTACCAGAATCTTGTTTGATGGGTGTGGCTCAAACGAATTTTTACCCCCAAGAGGTACCAATTCTAAAACAACACATTTCATATTCTGCCATATTGTTTCGGCTGTATACCTTAAGGTGGTATGTACCTAAAGACATGGAAAATTTTGCATTATGTTCAAGAAGATTTCTTTAAATGCCAAGTTATTACACACATCAAGAGAAATTGTTTGACATGTGTTATGGGGTTTATGGTCTCCATGGCAACCATGCCACCCCCTAAACTCCATGTTTTATTACCCAAACGCCTGCAGCTATAACCCTCCATTTATGCAATGTGTGGATCTGAAAATTTCAGAGTTTGTTTACCACACATAGATCTGTGCAATGAACTAAAACCATGTCAATCTACAACAGTCTTCTTTCGTTTTACAAGGGTGCAAACTGACTAAAACATTTCTTGCCACACCCTATTAACATATTATTGGATAATTTTGTTGGAATTTGGAAAATTATTCTGATGTTAGTTCATTGCATAGAGCAACTATTCACAAATGACTGTAGCAAAATTTATTGCTTTAGGTAAAATACTCTTTCAGAGAGAAGTGTTGAGCTGCAACGTGTTTAGTCAAATTCCAACATTTGAGAAAAATGGACTTAAAGTTAAAACAATCGATTCTAGATCAATTATAGGCGCGGGAGCATTCATTTAGCACGTTTTATGAGCATTTAACTAATGTAAACAATAGTTGCTAGGGACGTTGCTACGGGAAAATTATATACCACCGTTCAGTTATCTTATAGTTAACTTGTTTAGTGCTGCAAATTTAGTGAAATTCTTTGAAAATGGGATTCTCAAGTGTTTAAAGATCCCAATTTTGCCATTTTCCAAAAAACGAACGTTGCAATCTAGACATCGTATTTTAGGGGTAAATACCACCTTAAAAGGTACGTAACCGCGATATAATTCTAACTGTGGTACAAATTTTGATCCCAAAAGGTACGACGAGCACCCCTGTCATTTTTATATGGGAGTCTCCCCCGGGTTTATAGTGTCTAAAGAAGTTCCTATGTCCCAACCCATGGTTGCCACATTTTCCCCAATTCCTTGATTTTGCCCTAGTAAAAGTTACAATTCCGGACCAAGAACTATTGGAGACCCCTTATAGCCCTTCCACTCAGTAATCTATTGACACGAAATGAACGAATTAGATAATATTTCATGAAAAACTTTAGTGTATTAAGGGACCATTACACTATTCCGTTGCTAAGTAACGCGGTTGCTATGCGGAGCTAAATCAAGTACAAGTGGAATGCATGGTGGCGGTTGAAAGAACTGTACAACATCGAGCTTAAAGAGAAACAAGGAAAGCTTTGCGTGCTGCTGTTATTCCGGAAGAAAGATTGTTTTTGTATTTTGCCTACTGACCGTGAAAAAAAGCCTTGTTGTTTTAACCGATTCCATTCGTTTGAGTTCGAGACCTGTTGTATGTACAGCTGTGTATTTATAGTTTCGCAACTGAACGCTATCGTATCCGACCAAATCAGTTGAAGGGACAGCTAAGTTTGTTTATGGACACGCTGTAATCATTGATTAGGCTCATTTCATCGTACAGTGGTAAGAAATATCTAGGAATGTTTTTTGTTTGCATGTCATTTAATTGTGCTTGAAGTAACCTTCGTTTCCCTCAGTAGATTTGTATTCCAACTTTTAGCAAAGAGCGCTGCTACCAAATAAATAAAATATAACTGGCTTTACAGTTCATTGTTATTATTTTATTTGTACCTCTGCCACAAGAGTGTTACATAAAATACTTATTTTCGCCCTTTAGCGCTTGGGCTGCCTCTCTTTACTCATCCCTAGCGAGCAAGCTTTGTTGTTCTTTACGCGAATTAAGACATACTTCTTTAATACTCGTGGCCGCTCACAGATTCGTCTTCAAAATCGCGACAATCCCGGGGCAACCGTATCTTTACCTGCTAAACCAAACAACAAAACTGGGTGACATTGGTCGCTTATAATTTGGCTTCAAGCCACACACTGATTGTGTTGAAATTGAAACCTGGTTTTGTTGCTGTAGTCACCATATTTCGCCAGTACAGGTTGATAAACACAGGTCAACATTTAAAATTCAACCGGAACTGAGTAAAACCTTATGCATAGAAGTGTAATTTTTTTAACTTGTTGCGCATTCATTTTTAAACGGCCAATCAAAAAATTCAAATTTTTGTCCGTTACCAGAGCTACACGAGACGCAATTTTAAAAAACCCGTTGAGCTCTGGGGAGAGAATATAATCTTTCTTTGAAACAACAACACGGTAAGACCAAAGAATGTTATGTTTTCTTATGTTCTCCAACTTCAGCTTGCTTGCGATGAAGCTGATGAAACTTCATTCTGACCAAGGCTTATTTTCCCTGACTTAACATAACATATTTTTTCATATCGTCCCTACACGGGCCCGGGGCTCACATCACGACTTTCCCCTGACCTTAGCTGACATTGTCTTCGATCATTTCCTGAGCTTTAGCAACAATACAATACAATACATCCCATCTGGATTATAAGGGGACTTATAACAGGAGAATGTTCATTAAACAAGTTGACATCAAGATCGACAACAACTTCCTTCCTTTGAGCTAAGCTGCTTTTGGGTCGTTTTAACACTCAGGTGGCGTTTAACGGTTTAACCCCTGGTTAATCTTAGCTTTCTGGCAGTTCAAGTTTGTCTACGATTCAGTAATACCCATTTAGAGTAATCTCAGTACTTATATATAAACGGTTTAATTTTAACCTAGTACCTACCTACCTACCTACCTACCTACCTACCTACCTACCTACCTACCTACCTACCACACACACACAAATCAATCAAATTAAATAATTAAGTCAAATTAATTCAAATTAAATTAAATTAATTCAAATTAATTAATTTATGTCACTGGGTGGAGAAGGACAATGTGGACCAAAGTTTCTTGTCTTAGGAAGCACCGACCCTTAGGTAAAAAGTACAACGCGCTAACAACTACACCACCGTGTATTATAACTCAATAATGCACTCGGCGCATTTTTATTTCTTTTCAAGCGAATCGTAATGTAAGGTACCAAGGCAAACGTAGAAAGCTTGTGAGGGAATCAGTTTGGTTTTATTTAAAAAAAGTTCATAAGTGATAAGCTTCTGGTTTAAAATCGCTTGTTGATGTCGTTCATTTATCAAAGAAAATTTTTTCCTAGCCCATCATGATTTGCAGAAAGAAAATTAGCCCACAAAATGAGTTCACATTAATGAAAGTAAAAAATATATACTATATTGAAATATAAACATATATGAAGAAAAAGCCGGAAAATCCGATAACTTTCTTTCATATGGCATTCATCTTGCCATGTTTCCACCGCTTTCCTCAAAATGTCGGAAAAGTCCACGAACTATTAAAACTTAAAGGGACACTGTCCCGGCGAAATAGCAAAATTTCGCTTTGCTTATTTCCACGTCATTTCGCCAAATACCACCAAATTTACAATTTAGTTTGATAAAAAGATTCTATAGAGCAAAACAAAAGCAGTAGTTTGGAGATAAAGCGCAGGATTGCAAAGATTTAAAAAGGAATACAGTTCATGAAATTTGATTTCTTGACCGCCTGTCAATAAATCAAACTTGCCATTCTTGTTAAATTTAAACTTTTTCTAGCCGTTATTCTGTCTGTTTAGTTCATATTTCTTTGCCTCTATCTCTTTTGGTGATTTCTCCCTATTTCAAAATACTAAAGTATGTTTAAAGCAAGCTCCTGGCCATAATCATGAAAAACACGATATTTCAGCCGGACACAGGATTGGGCACAGAAAAAGCGTTAATATAAGTAAACTTAAGCTTAATTCTAAGAGAAGTCACACATTTGACCACGCACTTCTCTTAACAAAGTTTTGTTTGAATCAAAATAACCCTTTTAAAGTTAATGTATTATTAAAACGACGACGAGGAAAGTGTTCAAGACGTTAAATGCGCAATGGTAAGCTCTTCAGTGTGGTTTTAACCAAGACTTAAACACGACAAGAATAACTTAAGCTTAAGATTTAAGCTTAAATAAGTAAAAGTCACCTTCAACGATGAAATGTTGTGTTTGAGTGTTCTTCCTCCAGTACGCCAAGTTCGGGCAGAAAAGACAAAATTCCACGTTGAATGTATAACGTAGTTTCCTCTTTAACAACGCAGTTGACTTCCATGTCCTTGGGTAGTCCAAACTTGTTTTTAAGAAGAAATAAACGTTTAAATTGTCCTCAAAATCCGTTTTTCTGGCGAACTGAAACTGCAGAAAAGAAAATCCTCGGCCATCCAATCTGCGGAAGCCATTTGTGTGCCCATCTAAAGCAACCTGATTGGCTGCCAACCATTTTCCTTGTTTTTGATTGGTTAACCTTTGCAACCACCAAACGCGGGTGACAAGATTTTCCCGCGTTTTAACGCTTGCTAGAGCAAAGCATAAAAAAAGACAGTCGATCCTCTACTAATTCATTCATTTACTCAAAGTCCTCTTATTGAAAACCTCCCCATAACTGCCATCTCTCTAAATATACCATCTGAATGCAAATGCCCTATTAAATACAAGGGCCTTAAGATTCTGCCCTAAGGTACTGGTAGCCGTTATATAGCGAGAGTTCAATCTTTTTACTCCCAGAGTTAAAACCCAAGTTTTGATACCGGTATGTTGTTCTGACTTGTGATTTTAATGGAAAAAATCCTACAGTGCGACCCGTCAAGTGAAAGCTCCTCAAAAGTTCTTTTCTCTGATTGTATATACTGGTGGTTTTTCATTATTTTTATATCATCAATCCCGGGACGGGGTTCTCCTCGGAATTTGACCCTATATCGATCAGTCCAAACTACGCCATTTTCCATTCCCCTTTTTTAGACCTGGCGTGCGTTTCTCGAAACCCTCCCGAAGGCTTTTTGGGGCCGAAAGCTATTTTTAAAACTCGATTTCTTACGAGCGGCGATGAAATTTTTATATCGCAAACCCGCAAAGCAGCGTATTTCGTCCACTTTGGTTATTTCAAGTTTGCTTAGCTTTAAAATCAAAGAATATTGAATCCTTGTTGGTAAACTTACTGCACATAACACAGCTTTTCGAGCCCGAAAAGTTTTCGGGACTTTCGAGAAACACACGCCTGACGTCCAAAAGCCATACCCGTTTTCAGACCTGGCTATATTTCATGAGGCTAAATGGAATTTAGGCAAAGTTAGTTCCAAGCCAATACAGCGGTTTCTCCATTTATATGTTGGGGGCTCCAGGAAGATCAGCAGAGGCATTGCCAAGTGCTTTTGCTTGTGATTGCCTTGCAAGCTCGCTCGCTGCTTTTTCCCTCCCCCCCCCCCCCCCCCCCTCTCTCCCTCCCACATTCTTCGGTAAGTATACATTCCACACACTGGTCTCACAGTGTTGTGTTGACAGGTGCCTGGAGGTGGGCTGTGGCTCGGTTGCCATGGTGACCTCCTTGCTGCCGAGTAGGTTGCTGCTCTCCTCTGTTGCTACCTTTACGGCATCTACCCTTCCCTTAAAGTAAAAACTATACCCAGTTTCAGACAAAACGGCTTAAAAACCATATCCTTTAGGGCGGCCCATACCTTTATAGCTTATATAGGGGAGTACCCTGTTCTGTCGTACTTTGTAATACCTATCGCACTTTGTAATAATACCTGTCACACCTTGTAATAACACTTGTCGCACTTTGAAGTAAAATGGCTGTCGAACTGTCGCACTTTGTAATAAACTTCGAAATAATGATTATTTTGGATAACTTGTGGGCAAACTAGTGGACTCACTACTTCGAAGGTTGGGGGGAGGGGTGGCACTCAGGGAGCAAGGACACAGAAGTAATTTTTTATTTTGTCTTTTTTTGGAGGCTATTATGCCTTTATTTCGAAATGATAAAAGAAATTTGTCAGAGAAAAATTTAAGGCCTCTTTTTTGCCGTCCAAAGTGGCACAATTTGCAGAAATCAGTGTCCCGAAGACTGGGAACGAGTTTTCGATATCCATTGTGTTGATGACGTAGAAAATACTTGAGATTCGTTCTTTTGTCTGCTCACAGTGTGTTTCGTTCCATTTCTTCAAAAGAATGTCAGACTGTGATGGAATTATGTCCTCTACAGAGTCTCTGTCAGACAGACAGAAAGTCGCCGAGGTCGAAGACTTCTCCTTTGCCGCCATGATACTCGTGAGTTGAAGTATTTTCTACGTCACAGCCTTGTAATACAATAGCTTTGGCCGCGCGCTCGATAGAGACACTTTCTGGCGGAAAATTCAAAACTTTCAAGCCAAATAATTACACAATGTGAAGGATCTTTTCGATGAAACCCACAAATTTAGATAAAGAAAGTAAAGTACTATCAAACCATGGAAATATTTTTTTTACTTCATATGCACTTTAAGGAAGGGAGCAGTTAGCATTGTACTACCGAAATACTGATGATGGAGACAAGGGTACACAGTAGCCGATCGTGAGGAGTGACCCACCCTTTTTTTATAAAGAAAATAAGCCTCAAAACTCCCATTATTTTTGTTCGAACCCATTCTCACTCTGCCTCGGCCATTCCACCTTCCCGCCCCTTTTCATTTCCTACCCGCTTCAACCCCTTTCCAGCTTTTTGACAAAATACTATACGAAGCACGTTGTTAATATGAAATGTTTTTATTTGACCTTCTTTGCCCTAAGTAGCAAGAAATATAGTGAATATGTCCCATTATAATCTTGACTGAGGCTCTGCCATCCGTCCTGAAACATTACTTATGATCATAGACGGTACATCAGTCAGTTGCAAAGCTATTATTTACATGATAAAAAAAATTCTTTGGGTCTTTTTCAATTGAAATCGTCTGGTACGACTTTCGAAGTCTTCTTTTATCTGTCTGTTTTTTTATACAACCAATATTACAAAGTCTTATACATTCTTTTCATCTTCTTTTGCACGGTTCACAAGATAAAAAATGTTTTGTTTATTTTGTGTTTGTTCATTGTGTATGGCATAAGCTGTGCACGTGGACAGACATATGATCTTGAGGTCATATCAGGAGTTTATAACCAAGTGCACATTAGTACAGTGCTAACTCAGTCAGGTTAGTTACTCGAACTTGTTGCTACACTGTGCTGGTGAGCCGCAATAACGGCGAAACAGCTGTCCACAGTTACATTTAAACTTTCGGTTTGGTCTCAGTCATGCCATTGTTGCGTTACTTTTCCTACGCAGTTGTCAGCCCTTGCTTCTTATAGCATGAGATAAAGGAGTATCATCTCGTAAGCGGACAGCTCTACTTACGGCCGCCTTAACAAAACCCCGTTTAAGCTCTACTCTTACAAGAATTATTCCTGTAAGCGGTTCGCTCCAGTTAGGGACACTTATTTATAAACTAAGTGATTCCCGATTCTGATTCCCGAGGGTATCCGCTTACGGAAAGCTTCGACTGTACTTTAAACGGAAAAAGTAAACAAAAAAGGGTAAAAAAATAACCAAAACTTCACTGCAAATTTGTCTTCTTAACATGTTAAAACTTTCTCCAGTTCTTTTGAATGATTCGTACAATGAACTGGTATTCTACTCAGCCGTTATTTTGGTTGTCACGCACTGCAACGCTACAGACCTATGCAGCAGACAGGCGACAGACCTAAGCGGTGAATAAAAATAAATAAGAGCGTTGCGTGACGACCCAGACAACGGCTGTGTAAGAGACTATCAATGAACTAATTCGCGCAAAGATAGGGAACGTTTTACCGTATACAGTTAAATAAGAACAAAGTTGCCTTTTTAGTTGTTTTAAAAGCAACACACTTGCGCTTACTTTTGGTTAAAGGCTCTAATGTCAATATATATTTTATTAATTGCAAGTAACTGTAATTTTCCTGTTTTGGTGTGTTGTTCGAAAAAAAAGAAAGAAGGATAAGTATAGCTATGAGTGACATAAAATTGAATTGAAAAATTGAATTGAATTTACAAACTTACAAACGTTTTATCCGGGATACTTTATAAGAAATGTTGTGACTGCGAGGTCCAGACAATGTTTTTAGCCGGCAACTGCCGGTGCCATAAAATGTTTTTGTCGCATTTTGTATTTGCGAGTCTACAACCTCGTTCCCAGGGTATTCTCGGTTTCCAATACGGCGGTGGCCATTTTGAAAACCAAGAAGCCCCAGGGAACTGCGGTCGGTGAGTCTACACACGATGAAACGCTGGCAAGAACCGCGCATGCACAGTACGATGTCACATTTTGTTATCGAAGTTCCTGTCCGTGCACCCTCCTTAGAACTGTGGGCCCTGATACTGAGGGTTTGTGGTGTACTGCTGTTGCTGGGCCTGCTGAGTGAGGTCCTGTGGCGCTGGGGTCGACAGCTGACGTGTAAAAGGAATATCCTGGGCGGCGGTTACCTGCCTCGAAAGCCCGATTTCTGGAGGCGCGGACAGCTGTCTCTGGAGAGTGATGTCAGCGGCCTGCGGAAATTGTGGCTGTAGAGACATTTCTTGGCCTGTTGGAAGTTGAATCAAGATTGTGAGTACGTCTTAGGTTTAACCAGGATCGTACTTTGGATCAATTCCGATTGATTCAAAGCGCCGGGTCATTCATAGGGCGAAATTTCGAGGACGCGCGTGCGAGGGGAACGCGCGAAAGGATGAGGTGACCACCTCTCCTCTTCGCGTGTTCCCTCGCGCGCGCGTTCTTGAAATTTCGCGCTATAAAAAATTTTGCCCCATAAATAAACTAATTTATAACGCCTGCTATGCAGGCTATAAAAAGGCTATTGAGCAGTACTTCTTGTGCTGCCGTTTATTATACTGTACAAGGTCGGTGTAACGTTTGATTCTATGGTGAAATTAACAAATCCGTTTTTTATGCGTTTGTCCTATTATTGATGATAAATTTCGTCATCAATAAGAGGACAGACCAGTGTTCTCAGTTGAACCCGTAACCCGTAACACCTGTGAGGGGTGTCATTAGTACGTGTTACAGCTGTGTTTCAATACAAAGTTTAGTAAGACCTTTTAGCCATGTGCCACATTGTTACGGCTGTTAACAGAAATAGAACAGTTGATGAAAAAGTTATTGAGAACCCTGCAGACGCAAAAAAAAAAACTAACGTCAATTTGGTTTTTACAATAACAAAACGCCAAAGCTGATGTTGAAACGAAGGAAGGAAATGCAAGATGCGATCGCCAAAAAAAAAACAGAATTCCATCGCCATAATTCGGAGAAACACGGGCTCGTAAATTAAAAGTTTGAGAAGAGTAAGTAAGAAACACATAGAAAAATTGGAATTTTGAATCTAACCTTTATTCCGGTTAAAATTGTTCTCAAATAGTCCGTTGAAACACGGTTCAGTTCACCTCCGGTTCGATCCGGTAAAGCTTATTTCAGCGACAGCACTATAATCCTGCTCACCGCTAATTTTCAGGTCTGGATTCTCAACACTGAAACATCTTCATCTTTTCGCTTTAAGGTTGTGTTTCGGCTTCTTGAGGTTCCTCTCATCTATTTTGAACGATTTTCTTATCGAATAATTCTGGATTTGTGAAAGAATTCTCGCCACGAAAAACGCAGCGCTGAAAAGTTTGGAAGAACTTTCGCTGATGGCGTCAGTTTTATCGTTTTATCCTTCTGTACTGTTATTGATAATAAAAATTAGCCAATCAGCGCGCGAGAATTCGCACAGTTATTGTAAAATACTAGAGTGACCATAAAAGCAGTGCCTTCCAAATTGGAATCTGAGGATTAAATCCTAAAATGTGATCGTTCAAATGAAAGCTATTTAGTTATACTTTCATGTGATTCTGTACAAGGTGGTTCTAATGTTTGAGTCTGTGGATGAAATCCTGAAGTGTGACCATTCAAATGAAAGCTATTGAGCAGTACTTTCCTGTGGTACTGTTTATTATGCTGTACAAGGTGGTTCTAACTTTTGAGTCTGTGGATGAAATCCTAAAGTGTGATCATTCAAATGAAAGCTACTGAGCAGTACTTTCCTGTGGTACTGTTTATTAAGATGTGCAAGATGGTTCTAACTTTTGAGTCTGTGGATGAAATCCTACAGTGTGATCATTCAAATGAAAGCTATTGAGCAGTACTTTCCTGTGGTACTGTTTATTAAGATGTGCAAGGTGGTTCTAACTTTTGAGTCTGTGGATGAAATCCTAAAGTGTGACCATTCAAATGAAAGCTACTGAGCAGTACTTTCCTGTGGTACTGTTTATTAAGATGTGCAAGGTGGTTCTAACTTTTGAGTCTGTGGATGAAATCCTAAAGTGTGACCATTCAAATGAAAGCTACTGAGCAGTACTTTTCTGTGGTACTGTTTATTATGCTGTACAAGGTGGTTCTAACTTTTGAGTCTGTGCCCATTCAAATGATAGCGGTTAAGCAATACTTCCTTGTAGTGCTGTTAACAGTACTGTGCAAGGTGTTCATTAATTTGGTTTACGATTTACAGGATGAACGTAGAGCCGCACACGAGCCACAAGTGACCCACACGAGTCACAGGTCACCCACTCGGCCGACGCTTAACCCGGTTTCTGTGGCATGAAGCAACTAGGAATATTGCTACTCTCTCTGGATGGGATGCTAGTCCATTGCAGAGTTACCCCCAGCATTGAGTTGCCGGTACCCATTTATACATCTGGGTCAGGAAAAGACAATGTGGAGTAAAGTGTCTCGTCTGAGGAAACAACACAGCGACAGACTACAATCTCGGCAAGGTAAAAAGAGAGCCCGATTCAACGATGGCTTCGTGCGAAAACCAAAACGCGCTATTTATTTTTCATCACTGGGGAGGGAGGGAGAGGCGGGGGTCATAGTTTTTTATTTGAACTGTCCAAGATTATTGTGGGCTACTCAAACAACCGCCTTCAGATCTGAAGTCCAGGGCCGAGTTGTTCGAAGACCGATTAGCTCTAATCCAGGGTTAATTACCATGACAACTCAAATGTTCTGTTGACAATTAATCCAGGATTAGTGTCCTAGATTATTGTGGGCTACTCAAACAACCGCCTTCAGATCTAAAGTCGAGGGCCGAGTTGTTCGAAGGCCGATTACCGCTAATCCAGGGTTAATTACCATGACAACTCATATGTTCTGTTGACAGTTAATCCAGGATTAGTGCTAATCAGGCTTTGAACAACTCGGCCCAGAGCAATAACCACTACACTACGAGATGGTGAAAATATCATACCTGACAATTGTCTTTGCAGCTGTCTTACAAGTTCAGCAGCTGTAGACTGGCGATTTTGTTGTTGTTGTTGTTGTTGCTGCTGCTGCTGCTGCTGTTGTTGCTGTTGAAGTTGGTTTATCTGGGCAGCCGCTAACAACCTCTGTTGCTGTTGCTGTCTGTTGATACTACTCTGTTGGTACTGTGGTTGATACGTTTGCTGCATTTGCGAAACTGGGTTCATCTGCGCATGACCCGATGACACAGGCATTTTATGTTGTAGCGAGGCCTGCGGTTGTGGCTGGATAGTCCGCTGACCGGTTAACGAAAACTGTTGTTGTTGCTGTTGCTGCGCCTGTTGTTGTTGTTGTTGTTGTTGTTGCTGCTGAGGTTGTATAGCTCTTTGCGATACAGCAAGGCCTATGATAAAGGAGAATATTAAACCGATGAAGCACCCTTTAATCATGAATTGAATAGTGAACTTACGCAACAGGACGGCAGAGAGAAGAGGACGGCAAAATGTTCTTGTGTAACTAACGTGACATAATACACAGTAATACACTTTTACTACTGAGTTCAACTACACAAAAAAAAACATGGCAAAAATCAAGAGGCAAGATATTGTTTCGTTTTATGATTGAAAGTAGCAACACTAGTTACTCGTGGCGTAGCTGACGAGTCATGTTTTGAGCTCTGAGTTTTCTTTTTTTTTCCGTGTGTTGACTTGAGAAGCAGAAGAAAGACTTACAGCGTACAATTGCAAGTTTTCAAGACAATGCAAGGCGTTCATGGATGAATTGGACCGTTTGATATTATGTTCGCCGCTTATTGCTTATTGCTTTCTATACTATAGTAAGCGTACCTTGATAAGCGGTGTTATTGTATGGCTGCTGTTGTGAGACCATACCACCCAAAGAGGACGGAAGGGTCATTGTCGTCGGTGTTGATGGCGTGGAGACGAGATTGGGCCGAGTGGTGACCTGGGTTCTACCAATGGGTAGTGACTGGGGCCGCTGGGGTTGAGTGAAACTATACTGTTGGTTTGAATGCATTTGAGCAGCGCCCTGCACCGCTTGATGCTAAGGAACAAAGACATAATGGCGGTTCTCAATAAGATTTTTCTCGAAAACTAAACAATTATTCCCACAACAATGCAATACATTGCCTTTATATAGCGCGGTTTTGAATGGAGTGTCGAAACTAATTTCGTGATTGGTTTGGTTTTGCGTTGCTTCGCTGTGATTGGCTAAAAAAATCTTGCGCCACTTTCTCAGCCAATCAGAAGTAAAACCAGAACCTGTCGTTATCTTTTCGCGCGCGTTTTCCCGCGCTTGGCGCCGGCTACATGTATTTGCGTCGAGTTCTGATTGGTTCATTGGATTGTCTGTGTCTCTTGTGATTGGCCTGAGAGATTACTCTGGTTTTGGTTTTACGACACTCAATAGAAAACTACTCTGACTGACACGATGCAATATCTCAGCCGTTTTTCGTTCTTTCTAACTCGATGGAAATTGTCAGCAAGTACTGAACATGAAATCCTAAAATGTGACCGTTCAAATGAAAGGTATACTGTAGTACTTTCAAATGGTTCTGTTAGTTTTTCAATGGTAGCTTTCTTTATTTTAACACTTTCACTCCCAAGAGTGCCAAATAACAAAATTCAAGAAAAATTCCGAATTTCATTTTGGAAAATATTGAAAAACTAATGGTACCATGCAAAAGTACTGCTGAAGAGGTTTCAATTGAATGGTCACACCATAGGATTTCGTCCACAGACTTAAAAGTTAGAACAAATGGTACCATGCAAAAGTACTGCTGAAGAGGTTTCATATGAATGGTCACACCATAGGATTTCGTCAACAGACTTAAAAGTTAGAACAAATGGTACCATGCAAAAGTACTGCTGAAGAGGTTTCATATGAATGGTCACACCATAGGATTTCGTCAACAGACTTAAAAGTTAGAACAAATGGTACCATGCAAAAGTACTGCTGAAGAGGTTTCATATGAATGGTCACACCATAGGATTTCATCAACAGACTCAAAAGTTAGAACAAATGGTACCATGTAAAAGTACTGCTGAAGAGGTTTCATTTGAATGGTCACACCATAGGGTTTCATCAACAGACTCAAAAGTTAGAACAAATGGTACCATGTAAAAGTACTGCTGAAGAGGTTTCATTTGAATGGTCACACCATAGGATTTCATCAATAGACTCAAAAGTTAGAACAAATGGTACCATGTAAAAGTACTGCTGAAGAGGTTTCATTTGAATGGTCACACCATAGGATTTCATCAATAGACTCAAAAGTTAGAACAAATGGTACCATGTAAAAGTACTGCTGAAGAGGTTTCATTTGAATGGTCACACCATAGGGTTTCATCAACAGACTCAAAAGTTAGAACAAATGGTACCATGCAAAAGTACTGCTGAAGAGGTTTCATTTGAATGGTCACACCATAGGATTTCGTCAACAGACTCAAAAGTTAGAACAAATGGTACCATGCAAAAGTACTGCTGAAGAGGTTTCATTTGAATGGTCACACCATGGGATTTCGTCAACAGACTCAAAAGTTAGAACAAATGGTACCATGCAAAAGTACTGCTGAAGAGGTTTCATTTGAATGGTCACACCATGGGATTTCCGTCAACAGACTCAAAAGTTAGAACAAATGGTACCATGCAAAAGTACTGCTGAAGAGGTTTCATTTGAATGGTCACACCATGGGATTTCGTCAACAGACTCAAAAGTTAGAACAAATGGTACCATGCAAAAGTACTGCTGAAGAGGTTTCATTTGAATGGTCACACCATGGGATTTCGTCAACAGACTCAAAAGTTAGAACAAATGGTACCATGCAAAAGTACTGCTGAAGAGGTTTCATTTGAATGGTCATACCATAGGATTTCGTCAACAGACTTAAAAGTTAGAACAAATGGTACCATGCAAAAGTACTGCTGAAGAGGTTTCATATGAATGGTCACACCATAGGATTTCGTCAACAGACTTAAAAGTTAGAACAAATGGTACCATGCAAAAGTACTGCTGAAGAGGTTTCATATGAATGGTCACACCATAGGATTTCGTCAACAGACTTAAAAGTTAGAACAAATGGTACCATGCAAAAGTACTGCTGAAGAGGTTTCATTTGAATGGTCACACCATAGGATTTCGTCAACAGACTTAAAAGTTAGAACAAATGGTACCATGCAAAAGTGCTGCTGAAGAGGTTTCATTTGAATGGTCACACCATAGGATTTCATCCACAGAGTCAAAAGTTAGAACAAATGGTACCATGCAAAAGTACTGCTGAAGAGGTTTCATTTGAATGGTCACACCATAGGATTTCATCCACAGACTCAAAAGTTAGAACAAATGGTACCATGCAAAAGTGCTGCTGAAGAGGTTTCATTTGAATGGTCACACCATAGGATTTCATCAACAGACTCAAAAGTTAGAACAAATGGTACCATGCAAAAGTACTGCTGAAGAGGTTTCATTTGAATGGTCACACCATAGGATTTCATCAACAGACTCAAAAGTTAGAACAAATTGTACCATGCAAAAGTACTGCTGAAGAGGTTTCATTTGAATGGTCACACCATAGGATTTCATCAACAGACTCAAAAGTTAGAACAAATGGTACCATGCAAAAGTACTGCTGAAGAGGTTTCATTTGAATGGTCACACCATAGGATTTCATCAACAGACTCAAAAGTTAGAACAAATGGTACCATGCAAAAGTACTGCTGAAGAGGTTTCATTTGAATGGTCACACCATAGGATTTCATCAACAGACTCAAAAGTTAGAACAAATGGTACCATGCAAAAGTACTGCTGAAGAGGTTTCATTTGAATGGTCACACCATGGGATTTTGTCAACAGACTCAAAAGTTAGAACAAATGGTACCATGCAAAAGTACTGCTGAAGAGGTTTCATTTGAATGGTCACACCATAGGATTTCATCAACAGACTCAAAAGTTAGAACAAATGGTACCATGCAAAAGTACTGCTGAAGAGGTTTCATATGAATGGTCACACCATGGGATTTCGTCAACAGACTTAAAAGTTAGAACAAATGGTACCATGCAAAAGTACTGCTGAAGAGGTTTCATATGAATGGTCACACCATAGGATTTCATCCACAGACTTAAAAATTAGAACCACACTACATGTATCCATAATTGACTTTGAGAGTGAAAGGGTTGACTAATTTTGATCCGGATTCTGCGCTCGAAAATTCGATTTTCCGTTCCATTTAGGGTAGTATCTGAATCTGCTATCAGATGATGCCTTTCATGTGGCAAACCAGTTTTAGACTAAAAGCATGTGGTCGTTCAGAAGCAACACACAAACAAACAGCGGCCTTCCACAAAGGAAGGTGGGCCGTTACTGTCGGGTGGGCCGTTACTTTCGGGAATTACTAGAAAGGTCCCAAAATTAACCAAACTTTCAGGTAGCCGTTACTTATTTATTTATTTATATATTATAATCCGCAAAGCTGTTGGCATGAAAGCGGATATAATGGGGGTGGGCGGGCACTACTTTCCGAAGTCTACGGTATGTGCTATAACCTAAAGAAATACCAGAAATGAAAAGAACACATGGTCGAAGTGATAGTCCATAATATTAATAAAAAATTATGCAAAGATCACGTGACCCACAACTGCAGAGGGGCTTTTGAAGACGTGAAGAGTAGTACAGCACCATCTTACCTGGGTAGCTTGTGGTAAATGCCTAAGTTGGTTGGCCTGTTGCTGTTGCTGCTGCTGTTGTTGCGGCATTTGAGTTTGTCCTAATTGTAGTTGTTGTTTGAGAAGCGAGGGCTGCTGAGCCTGCATAAACATGGCTTGCTGCATAGTCTGAGGTTGTTGTTGTTGTTGTTGTTGTTGTTGTTGTTGCCTCAACCTTTGAATAATCATTTCTGCGGGTAGCTGTGGATGACTTTGTAACTGAGCGGATCTCTGTGACTGGAGAGGAAGCGAGTTCTGTGAGGTGCCAGGGTGCGAACTAAGCATGGTCCTCAGGTCGGTTAATGGGGTTTTTATTCCCGTGGGATTTGACAACCTTGATGTGAAAGAAATACACAAATTAACCATTTGACTGCCAGGGCTCCTAAGGCTGTAAAATCAGGTATCAGTCCAAGTGATGACTTCAGTTTTAAGACATTTAATGCCTATTTGCTTATCCCCAAGTAGAAAAGTTGAGGGGCAAACCATTAGACTTTTGAGATGAGTGGGGGAGGGTGGGGGGGGTGGGGGATTGGGTGGTCTTGTCCATGCTCGAGACTTTTCCCTTCAGCTGTGTCGTTTTGTGGGTGTGGCTCTGTACCAGTTCTGAAATAACAATGTCATATTCAGTCATATTTTTCGGCTCAATACCCTAAAAGGTGCCACGATAATTCTAACGGTAGTCATTTTAGATTTGATCAACAAATTTTGACCCCAAAAGGTACGACAAGCATCCCCGTCATTTTTAAATGGCAGTCCTCCCCGGGCACTGCACAACATTTTATCTTATGATACCTGTCAATAGACCATTTTCGTATTCTCGGTATTGGACTGGTACTAGCTTGCAGTCGAGGCTCATGCGGGAGAATCTTTTTACATGCAAATATTTTTAATGATATTCCCCCGCATTAGCCTCCATTGCAAGCTAGTACCAGTTCAATACCGAGAATACGAAAATGGTCTATTAACAAGCAACTAGAGTCGTCAATGCAACTGAATTATACTGACAGCTTTTTGGGACCAGACACTTTCTCTTCTTCGCGAGTTCAATACCAGTTCAATACCAGTTCAATACCGAGAATACGAAAATGGTCTATTAACAAGCAACTAGAGTCGTCAATGCAACTGAATTATACTGACAGCTTTTTGAGACCAGACACTTTCTCTTCTTCGCGAAATAAAAGCCTTTCAAGCAAGGATGTCCTTATATTTACGTTAGGGGGGGGGGGGGGGGGGGGGGAGGGGATGACCACCTACCTTTGTTGTGGCTGAGGCTGCATCCCTGGTTGCCCCGGAAGCCCCCTCTGCTGTTGAAAGAAAGCCTGTTGTTGCTGCTGCTTTTGCTGTTGCGTTGTTTGGCCGAACATCATCCCAGGCTGCTGAGTTTGCATATACTGCTGCTGTTGCTGTTGCATTAACTGCTGCTGAATCTTTTTTTGTATGGCTGTTTGGCCTTGGGGTTTAGGTGGTCGTTTGGGTCGCTTGGTGGCTTTAGCTTTAGGCTGTTTACCTTCAGGTACAGCCACTTGGTTCGGGGGTAGGTTTGCTTGCATGCCGTGAACTGCTGCCATGTTAAGAGCTGTCATCACTGGGGTGGGAACCAAAGGTGTGGTTCCTACGTAAAACAACGGTGAACACTGATGGAAACCTAAACTCTAAACGCCAGATTAATCTCATGCTCAGATTGCTGATACCGTACCGTAAATCCTCTATTAAGCCCCCCCCCCCCCCCTTGTAGGTTTATTTATTTCAAGCGCGTTGAATAAAAACCTTGCTCCAAAAAGGGGGGCTTAATAGAGTATTTACGAAGAAGACTTGCTCCTTGTCGTTAACCCTAAACCCTTTAACTCCTAAGAGTAATAAAAATAAAATTCAAGAAAAATCCCAAATTTCGTTTTGTAAAATATTAAAAAACAAATGGTACCATGCGAAAGTACTGCCGAAGAGGTTTCATTTGAATGGTCACACCATAGGATTTTATCAACAGACTCAAAAGTTAGAACAAATGGTACCATGCGAAAGTACTGCCGAAGAGGTTTCATTTGAATGGTCACACCATAGGATTTTGTAAACAGATTTAAAAGTTAGAACTACACTACATGTCTCCACAATTGATTCTGGGATTGAAAAGGTTAAGGTGTTTTGATCCAGTTTTCTGGAGACCAACCTACATTTTTCAATCGGCTGAGCGGTCTTCTCCAAGTCGGATAGAGACGAAATTTTTACCACAAACTGGTTGTGGATTGACGTTTGGCAAGATGTATTTCCTGATAGAATCGATATTACGACGACGATAAAAAAGAATCTTCGAAATCAGTAGGGGCTATGTCACTGTAGTATCACTTTGTAAAGTTTGTTGTTAACAAAGTTAAATTACATTAACCCTTTCACTCCCAGAGTCAATTATGGAGACATGTAGTGTAGTTCCAACTTTTGAGTCTGTGGAAGAAATACTATGGTGTGACCATTCAAATGAAACCTCTTTAGCAGTACTGTTGCATGGTACCATTCCATTCCATTCCATTCCATTCCATTCCATTCCATTCCATTCCATTCCATTCCATTCCATTCCCCAAAAACATCATCTAGACTATGTTGATAAGTGCAAATCTTCAACTTCATCCTTCTTCTTCCAACCTGTCTTACCCGAAGAAGTATGGTCAGAAATATTACTTGTACCAAATGATAAATCCTATGGCTTAGAGCAGTTTTCAATTGAGTGTCGAAAGTAATTACACAATTGCTTTGGTTTTGCATTGCTACGCTTTGTGATTGGCTAAAAAATCTCGCGCCACTTTCTCGACCAATCAGAAGTAAAACCAAAACCAATCGTGACCAATTGCTTCGAGCTCTGATTGGTTCATTGGATTGTTTACGACTGCTGTGATTGGTCAGAGTAATTACTTTGGTTTTGGTTTTACGACACTCAATTGAAAACTGCTCTATACTCCTCACCTACCAAATTACTGAAATGTTCAAGTGCCGTCATAGCTCCTGTTCTCACAGAGATACTTAATACACCTATCAGATTAGGGACTTATCCATCAAAGCTTAAAATTGCTAAAATTACGCCAGTATTTAAGAGTGGTGATGATACGGACGCAAACAACTACAGACCTATCTCTTTACTTTCAAATTTTAATAGAGTATTTGAGAAAATAATCTACAACAGATTGATGAGCTATGTAAAGAAACACGAACTTTTATATTCCTCACAATACGGCTTTCGTAAGGAGCATTCAACCCAACACGCAATACTGGACATTGTTAATGATATACAGATAAACATGAATCAGCGATTAATATCTTGTGGAGTATTCATTGATCTTAAAAAAGCCTTTGACACCGTCGATCACGATATTTTGCTTGATAAGCTCAATCACTATGGCTTTCGTGGAATAATTAATGATTGGTTCTCCTCATATCTTAAAAATCGCACGCAAAGAACGCAAGTAGACCATCATATATCAGATAAAGCTGTCGTTGGATGTGGTGTTCCTCAAGGATCAATTCTTGGACCTCTGCTTTTCTTGGTATATGTCAATGATATTCACAGATGCTCGAATAAATTTAGATTTTACCTCTTTGCAGACGATACTAACATTCTGTATGCGGACAAAAATTTGAAAGATCTTGAGTCAACTGTCAACAATGAGCTACAAAACGTTTGTAATTGGCTGATAGCCAATAAACTAACTCTTAATATTAATAAATCCAACTTTGTAATTTTCCGTCCTTATCAAAAACGTCTTGCTTACCAACCAAAACTTTGCACATTTGATAATGAAAAGAACAAATTTGTTCATCTCGAGTCTAAAGTTTATATAAAATACCTGGGCGTTCTTATTGATCAGAATCTCTCCTGGAAATACCACATTGATTCTATTGTTACAAAAATTAGTAAAAATATTGGACTAATTGCAAAGCTACGCCACTCTGTACCTCGACCAATACTACTCAATATCTATAAGTCACTAATTCATCCTTATTTAACCTATGGTCTTGCTGCCTGGGGTCAGGCTTGCAAGACCTATGTCAATAAAATTCTAATTCTTCAGAAAAGAGCTCTTAGATTACTGTACTTTGCAGACTGGCATGATCATGCAATTCCTTTATTTCTCGAAGCTAACGTGCTTCCAATAACTTTTCTTTATTATGAGGCCGTATCAACCTTAATGCATGATATCAATTATGATAACGCCCCAATAAACATGCTCAATTTATTTCAGAAAACGTCTAATATTCACTCATACAATACACGATCGTCTACATCTGGAAAATTCTATGTTAAATGTTCCAGACTGGAAATACTAAACAATTCTTTCTCTCGGCTCGGAGTAAAGCTGTGGAATAAGATACCACGCTATATAACGGATCTTCCTAAGAATGCTTTCAAAAAAGCTCTCCGCAAATTGCTATTCAATATTTTAGAAAAGGAGGATGACTATATTCAAATCTCCATGATTATTAATAAAGTAAGTACATAAATACACTTACTATAGTCAGAGACCACTTGTTCTTAACTCAATTAGATCACTTAACTTCTGTGTTTTTTTTTATTCATTATTATGTGCAATCTGCAAGGCTTTTCAATAGTATAAGGTTTTTGATTTTGTAGATAACTGTATTATTCATGTACTTGTTTTGCCCCGCCCCGATTAGCGTTCTTGCTATTTGCAGCGCAAACAAATCATTCAACTCTTCCATTATTATACTAAGAATACATTGTTGTGATTGTTTGTTGTTGAATAAATTGTTGTTGTTGTTGTTGTACCATTTGTTCTAACTTTTGAGTCTATTGATGAAATCCTATGGTGTGACCATTCAAATGAAACCTCTTCAGCAGTACTTTTGCATGGTACCATTTGTTTTTCAATATTTTACAAAATGAAATTTTGGGATTTTTCTTGAATTTTAATGTTTGGCACTCTTGGGAGTGAAAGGGTTAACCATATTTTACACTGTCTTGTACCTTTACAATCAGCTGGTGTTTGGGGAGTTGATGGTTGACTGGATCGCTCTCCTCCACCAGCCTCCGCTTCAGTCCTGTCCTCCTCTTCATCCTGTTCATCTTCTTTGTCTGGCGCGGGATTGAGGAAGTAGCTGAGTGGACGCCTTCTCGGGTGCGTGTGGTGCAATAACCTTCGAAAATCTTGTTCATACCTCAGAGGTTTGCGTTCAATCCGGACCGCGCCGAACCACGCCCATGACAGGGGTGAGGGGTTTTTGTACCCCTCCATGAGGTCCCAAGCACTGATTCTTTGTTTGCCGGTTAATTGAAGACCCTGTTAAAATGACAGATCAATAACTAAAACAAGGATTAACTTATTATAGTCATGAAGAGACTACAGTCTGGATAGAAAGGACGTGTGAGAATTGAGATAATTCGAGATATTGAGCTAAATCGCTTATACAACACAGTCCTCCGAAAGACTCATCCGTTGATAGAAAAAAAGGTACCTATATAAATGAAAATTTCGAAAATTTTACAATATATAATCAACTGTCTTTATAATGTCTTAGGTCAAACACAAGCAAGAGTGTTTCATCACGATTTCTAAACACCGAGAACTGCGTTGAAAAAACGAGGCGCATCCGAGTATTTTTTTAACCCACTTCGAGGTGTTTGGATACCTGGTGAAACACACTTTCGAGTGTTTGATATAGCTTCTCATACTGATCATTAAATCCAGTGAAAACGAAGGAATGAAATCCCTAAAATCTATGCTTATTGAGAGTGGGTTTGATGATGAACAAAAATCAGTCAATAAATTGAATTTTCTTCATATGGGAATGAAGACGACCTTGATGAGACGAAGGCTTGGAACCCTGTTGTTATATTTTATGGCCCTGTCACACTATTGCGTATCGTACAAGCGTATGCCAGCGTATGAAAAATATCACTCATACGCTGGTATAGGCTGACATACGCTAGGGGTACGTTAGGCACAGGTTGTATACGTTTCAAGCACGTCGCATGCGGTGGCATACGCTGGCATACGGCGAGGCAGAAATATTTTTTAAGCATGCTTAAAAATTTTGTGCGTATTCGAACGTATGGTTTATACGCTAGGCATACGCTGAATACGCAAGAGTTACGCTAGAGGTACGTTACTCATAGGTCAAGTACGCTGGTCATACGCTGTATTTTCAAGGGTATTTTGTGCGTATAAAAATTATTTTATGAATTTTCATACGCAACTCATACGTTTCTCTCATACGCAATAGTGTGACAGGGCTTTTATGAGGAATTTGTGTTTGGCTTCTGTTGTGTTGGCTGAAAATGGCGAGAATGTTACCAAACAAATCACCCCTTCATTCTTGCAATTGATATTCAAAGCTCAACGTTTGTGCTCTGTATATGGGGAATTTCATGGACACTCTCAGACTGACATTGTCCGCCATATTCATTATAACCAGAGTGTATGGTTTGTGCTTACTGCTTGTAGGTCTCATAGTTGACCTGGAATTGAGCCTGAGGTGTCAAATGAAAGCTAAATAAATCTAGTAATAGATTTAGTTCGTCTTGTAGTCAATTAGTGTCATGTGAATTTTATAGAACATTTCCTTTAAAAAATTGTATTTTTTTTGCAAAAAAAAATATTTCCCTTTATTGCTAATTTGTTTTCCTTTGAAAAATGTTTTGGTCGATTCCACTCACTGTTTATTACTTTCTTTTGAAAGAGGGACTCTTAAGGTTTCATTTGATGGGTAAATTATGTGGTTCTAACCAATATATAAACACTTAACATTTGGCATCAACCAAAACCAGGCAAAGAAAAATTAAAGAAGGCCAGGATACAAACGGTTAATAAGCTCCCCCCCCCCCCCCCCCCCCCCCCCCCCCCCCCCCCCATGTGTTCATTTTAGCGCCCCTTATTCGGAAGTTGACGATCCTACGCCAGAAAGCTACCTTATCAAAGAAAGTCAAATCTAGTAAAGATATTGATGTATAATAGCGAATTATGACTGTTCGGACTATGCGAACCTTTGTTGCTGTTAGACTATTTTAACTATTGTACGTTTTCTGTAATTGTTTAAAGTGCTTTTTCACGGTCGCATGTTTTTGTCAAAAAATAAATCAGCGTCCCTCCCCAATGAGCGTCCTCCCTTGAGCTTACAAAGGTAAATAAGCGCCCCGGGCGCTCAATCAAATCATTTATGGTTTGTTCCTCTTCAAGGAAACACTTCGTATTTTCTTCTTGATGCTCTAAGAACATGTTGTGTAAAAGCAAAGGTACCCCATTAACGACAATAACACCGGTCTAGAAAACAAGCTCTCTGCCTTGAGCATTACCTGACAGTTTGTCCCTCCACCTGAGGCCGGGGGCTTGTCTGCAGCCTGTCCAGGGCTCCCTGGTGTCTCTTTGACAGCGGAGACAGTGTACACACCATGCGAGAGGGAGGGGAGGGGAAGAAGTTGTTTACACTGCTGCATAATTTCACCAGGATTTTTACCTGCAAACTCGCGCTGAAAATAGTAATAATTAATATCAGTTAACAACTATTCACCGAAGTAGAGGTAGATATTTACCGAACAAGTTATGGTCATTGTCAATGGCCACCGACACTGAGGTGAATAGTTGTTTTAGTATATACTAAAACAGTGAGATAATATAGCACGAAAATGATGATTTTTAAGTCATTTATTCCTGTCAACGATTTCAATTTTCGCGCGCAAAATGCTTGGGGGTGAATATCACTTTGCTATTCCGACTTTCATTAGCCAATCAGAGCGCGCCAACAACGCTGCCCACTGTTTTAGTACATACTAAATAAATATATAATTCATTAAAAGGATCTCAATGCAAATGCAAGAAGTGTAACATAAAAGATTTCGCCTTGAAAATTTGGGGCAGTGAGCAGCTCTTACAAGGTCTTCTCTGATTTGTGAGAAAACAATAGAACAAACGACACAACAATAGACCCTAGCCCTGAAAACAGTAGAGCTGTATGATACCCAGGTCCAAGGAAATTAGAGGTTGTTAAGAGCTGCGTGGTATCTGAAAAATTTTAAGATTGATTGTTTGCAGTAAGGTGTCGCATAATGCTGGGACATTGAGGCAAGAAATACCATTGGCTATAAGTAGGATGAGAGAATATAGCGGTTTTCAAATGAGTGTCGAAAGTAATTTCGCTATTGCTAGGGATTTGCATTGCTACGCTTTGTCATTGGCTAAAAAATCTCGCGCCACTTTATCAACCGATCAGAAGTAAAATCAAAACTAACTGTGAGTTGCTTTAACACATTTTCCCGTGCTTGGCGCCGGCTACATGTATTTGCTTCGAGTTCTGATTGGTTTATTGGATCGTCTGCCCCTGTTCTGATTGGTCGGAGTTATTACCTTGGTTTTAGAGCTGTTTTCAATTGTATCGAAAGCAATTTTGCGATTGCTTTGGTTTTGCATCGCTACGCTTTGTGATTGGCTAAAAAATCTCGCGCCACTTTCTCAACCAATCAGAAGTAAAATCAAAACTAATTGTGAGTTGTTCGCACACGTTTTCCCGCGCTTGGGGCGGCTGCATGTATTTTATTTGAGTTCTGATTGGTTCATTGGATTGTCTGCGTCTGTTTGGATTGACCAGAGTGGTTACTTTGGTTTTGGTTTTACGAAACTCAAGTGAAAATTGCTCTATAAGGACTCGTCAAAGCAAAAGGGTGGAAAATGTGTATCATTTTGCTTCTTTCATAAAAGAGACCGAGTTATAACGCCTTCTCTATATAAGCTTGCTGGGCAGGCAAGGAACAACGGGACTTACAAAAGTACTTATTTTGGTTTGAAATAGGATCAAAAGTTTTCAGAATCAAGTTGAAGACGAGAGTTCCTGCTTAGCGTTGACTTTATAATTGCATAACAAGTTCTTTTAAACGCGCTATTTTTGTAAAAAGCCCCAGCTTTTCGGCTTGTACACAGAACGTGCAAGTGTTGTTACAGAAGTTTGAGAGTTGTTATTGTGAACGTTTCAAAGTTTTCAGAACCAGTTGGCACACCCTCTTCAAAATGCGAAAGAACATCCCACACCTCTCCCTGCCCTCGATTGCTTTCGCGGTAGATATACCTTAAGTTTCTTGAACAGAGCAAAAGCAGCTTTACGGCTTTCATCAGCAGACTGTCCGTGAGTTGACTCCGTGTTGGCAACTACACTGATTAGGACTGATACCATGTCCAGCACGTTTGTTAACAATTCCCTGAAAGAAAATGCAGAAAATTCTCCCTCAATTTATTAACTCTAACTAAATTGTAGGAACGAGATAATTGTTAACAAATTTTATGTTTCAATATTATGTTTTTAATTTGTCAAGGAAACAGACTGAGAACAACCCTTTAACTACAAAAAGCCACCCTACCATCTAAAGAAAGACATGTCTTACTACTTCGAAATGGCGGTTTAAGTCAGTATAAAATCCACCCCTTTTCTCTTTAATTGCGGCGCTTTCATTGAACATTCATGCTTGAATAGTCCGCCGTAATGGCTCATTAATATACGTAAGTGTCCGGCCATTCTGCCCGATGACTTGAAACGTAAGACTTGTTTCACAAAATCAAGCTCTTTTTATTGACTTGTTTTTTACCCTTTCACTTCCAAGAGTGCCAAAAATCAAAATTCAAGAAAAATCCCAAATTACATTTGGTAAAACATTGAAAAGCAATTTGTCCCATGCAAAAGTACTGCCGAAGAGGTTTCATTTGAATGGTCACACCACAGGATTTTGTCCACAGACTCAAAAGTTAGAACTACATTATATGTCTACATAAAAGGGTTAAGCTTCTCAAATCGATCAAAAGTAGACGAAAGTTTCCAATTGACCAAAGGACACACAAAAGTATCTGCAACATCATGTTCAGTTGACACTAAGAGAGACAAACACTTCGAGTTGGCATCTATTATATAAAAGACGTACTTCTTTGTAGGAAGTGAGTCCGCCGTTATTGTCCCAGAGCTTACAAGCTGGAATAACAGTGTGGCCCAATCACTTGATAATTGACTGCTGCGTTGAATCGTGTCAAACATGGCGCCAAGCTAATGAAAAAGCCACAAAGTTAAATTATAAGTCATCTGCTTACAATAGGCCACTTCGAAAAATACCATAATACTCTTTAAAGTGCAGGTTTGGGTGGTGCTTGATGTAAGCCTGATTTTTCCAATTTCTTTTGTTTTAAGCAGGGACTGCACGTGCTATGCTTCAACTTCTTGGCAATTTGCATACTGCGCACATTTGTATACGAACACACAATGCTACGTCCTAGCGTTCCTACATGTACTCTGAATTCCATTGTGCCATTCGAAAAAAGGAGACTTGAATAATTACACCCCGGTGAGGCTGCACATAAAAGATTATTATGGTATTTTTGGCCTTTGAACAGCATAGGAGCGGTTTTCAATTGAGTGTCAACCAAAACCGACGTAATCACTCTGGCCAATCACAACACGCAGACAATCCAATGAACTAATCAGAACTCGAAGCAAATAAATGTAACCGGCGCCAAGCGCGGGAAAACGCGTGCGAGTAAGCCCAGTTTTACTTCTGATTGGTTGAGAAAGTGGCGCAAGATCTTTTTAGCCAATCACAAAGCGAAGCAATGCAAAACCAATTCAATAGTTTAGTTACTTTAAATACTCAATTGCAAAGCGCTCTAAAGGCCCGTTTACACAGGCGATTTTTTGTGCAATTTTTGTCGCACTTTTCGGTGCAACTTTTGTCGCGCGCAAGTTGCATCTTCGAATCGTGTGCGTAAACGTAGCCGCGATTTCAGTGCGATTTGGGAGCGATTTGTCGCGCGATGTCGCAAAGGTTTCGAAACCTGATGCAACTTGGCGGCGATTTTTGGGAAATTACAGCAAATGTCACACCCGAATCGCACAGGAAATCGCCGCTAGTTTACACTTGCGACAAAAGTTGTACTGGAGATCGCGACAAAAATCGCATGTGTAAACATGCCTTAATAAACCAATAATTGAGTAACCTACTCAAACACGTTCATAACTACCAGTAGTGACTAAACCTAAATTACAAGTAGCCAATAAAATGTCAGTACAGGTTATAAAACTAACCAGGCTAATTCGCAAGTGTAAAGCCTCTTGGAGAACTTCTTTGCTCTTCAAATCTGTAGGGCATCTCTCCTGTGACAAAAAATGTGCAGGTATATATATGTTAACATGCAGTGTAGCTCTAACTTTTGAGTCTGTGGACGAAATCCTATGGTGTGACCATTCAAATGAAACCTCTTCAGCAGTACTTTTGCATGGTACCATTTGTTCTAACTTTTGAGTCTGTGGACGAAATCCTATGGTGTGACCATTCAAATGAAACCTCTTCAGCAGTACTTTTGCATGGGACCATTTGTTCTAACTTTTGAGTCTGTAGATGAAATCCTATGGTGTGACCATTCAAATGAATCCTCTTCAGCAGTACTTTTGCATGGTACCATTTGTTCTAACTTTTGAGTCTATTGATGAAATCCTATGGTGTGACCATTCAAATGAATCCTCTTCAGCAGTACTTTTGCATGGTGCCATTTGTTCTAACTTTCAAGTCTGTTGATGAAATCCTATGGTGTGACCATTCAAATGAAACCTCTTCAGCAGTACTTTCGCATGGTACCATTTGTTTTTCAATATTTTACATAATGAATTTTGATATTTGGCACTCTTGGGAATTAAAGGGTTAAAGCTTGTGTTGTTGTGGAGACATGGTGTGGCAGTGGTAAACTGGTTGGTGTGTTGAACTTTCAACCTAAGGGCCGGTGATTCAAGCCTCGCTCTCTACCGTCGTGTTGTTTCCTTTGACAAGAAACTTTCCTCCACGTTGTCTCTCTTCACCCAGGCGTTTAACCCTTTAATCCCCAATGATGACCATTATCAAATTTCTCCTTCCAATATCCATGCTGAAGCAACCAGAGAGGTTGTGAGAATTAAGGACATGATCACCCAAGATAGTCTCTTGATATTTTAACAACTTCTCTCCACCTCTTCTATAAGAGACGTATGGGGACAAGAATGGAGAATCTGTATTTTGATAATTGGGGCTTTATGCCACGAAAACTGGGTTAAGCATTTGTGGGCAGTTTGGTGCCTCCACCGCGGTCAAACGTCCGAGGCGTTTTTCGTTTTATTTAGTGGGATTTTATTTAATATTAAATGAAAATATGTGCAAGGATGTATAAAAAAAATAGTTGACGTTACTATCTTTTAATTTTTCTCAAAATGATGAGCTTTTTGGGGTCTTTCTGCATGTACCGGTACCCATAGTCTTCTTGTTTGTGAGGTATTGCATTTTTGGTCTTGTTTTGCATTTGTATTATTGCCGTTCTTTGTTCCTTTTGCTTTACGTAATATGTGCTCCGGTACATGCAGAAGGAACCGCTTTTTGCCGTTGAAAACTGACCAAAACTCTTTGCGCCTGATCAAAATTATGTTGGCAAATGGCGCCGACAATTCTGCAGTTCACAGTTTTTAAACGCTTAGAACGTTTTTAGTAAACTTTCAAAACGTTTGGTAAATTGACAGTGTATTGGCAATACATTAAACTTTAAACAGTGAAAATGACAACCTTAACTTTTAAGTACAGGTTCTGTACTTTGCTTAACTTTTGCAAATTTCTCTCGTTTGACCGCGGTTAATTTTGGGCCACTTGGATGTGGAAGACTTTACTCACTGTGTTATGCTAAGCGACAAAAGGTTTGTCCAAAACTACGATTTCTTCAGGGTATCAAAAAGTTTCGGAATTAATGTTTCGTTTGTTTGGAAATTAGGCCAAATAAAACACCATTTCTTGTTGGGTTCCGGATAATCTTGTATCAAGCCGGTGAGTTCAATATAACCTTTTTTTTTCGCTTATCCCCAAATAAAAAGGTTAAATAGCACTTGCTATGGCTTTGTCTGGGAATGAGAAAGGTGGAATGCATTCTGTATTTCAGTTTTGAATTGGTTACTAGTATATATAGAGAGCTTGCACACCTCAGCAGGAGCGGCCAGTAACTGAGTGAGCTGGCGGTGAATCGAGGATAGAAGTCCTTCTCTTTGATCTTCTTGTCCCTTGAGACAGGCTAATACCAGCGACAGGAAGGGTTGGGTATGAACCAGGGTTGGGCTGAAGACAAAAGAACACCATAGCCATTAAAAAAAAAATAGCGGCTAACTTAAGTTAACAACGTTTCTGCATTCTAGTCCACGTTGGTATAGTGGATAAGGATATTAGTTATGAAGCGAACGACTCGGGTTCGAGGCATACACTATTCTGATCTTTTTTTTTTTAAATTTTACCCTAAAGTGTGAAATAGGTTTTACTTCATGTAACTTAAAGTGAAAAGGAAAAGTCAGTTTTAGAGATGTTAACGAGTGTTAACCCCATTTATCGGCTGTAAACATTGAGCCCGCGACATGTAATGGTCACCTGCCTTACCCGTGGGGCCAAGCTGGAGGGAGGGGAGGGTAGGGAGTTGCACGCAGGAGGTATTACAAGCCTTACAAGTAACAGATCATCTGCTTCTATGAACATATATCTTACACAGATGACTTCGCAGAATGTTCCTTCCACCATTGTTTAGTGTCCAGTACTTCACCGGCAGCCTTAAGGAGGCGGCCTTGTACTGAGTTGGATAGTTTGGAGATCAAAGGAGCAACAAGCCACTCTGGGCCCTTTATCACTACGGACTTCTGGTTACTATGGGCTGTTGCTAAGGGAGTGGTGTCATGCCGCTGAACAAAAACACTCATGGCGCTGGTAGCGACGGCATCCAGAAGAGGACCTGTTTCCTACAAAACAACGTTTTGTGGAAATTATGGTGAATAAGTGTAAGGCCGACATCAATATTAAAATTCACAAAATATCCTGGCATCTGTTTACTAATGTTCTTAACTTGTTTTTAGTTTTAAAAATCGATCAAAAATAGATAACAGTTTTTCCTTTAATCGAAGCGTTGTATATCTAACATCTACGTGGAACCGCTCAACTCTCAGAGTCAATTACAGTTGATTCTTCGCTAGAACTGATCAATTTCGGATTCTGGGGAGCAGAGGATGGGGGGAGGACTTCTCCGTACCCGTTATCCCTACAGTGCCGCTAAACCTTTTATACATACTACCTTTCGAACCCTACAGAGCAGCCTATGTAGACAAGAATGTACAGTTTAACACTACAAGAAAAAATCCCGGTACCTCTTTAGATGCTTGTTTGATCATAAGCTGCAATTCCAGCCACGACTTTCTTAATGACCACTGATCCAGATTCTGCAGTGCAAAGGAATGTGAGTTATTTGACAGGTAAACTATTTATGCAAAAAGATATACATTGGCGAAACAGGGAGGAGACTGGGCGAGCGTTTTCGTGAACATCTCCGAGACGTTGAAAAAAATGACAAAGATGCATCCAAACCAGTCACGTGCCGCTTTAATCTTACTAACCATTCTAAACAACACATGACAATCTGCGGCCTTTCCCTACACCAGCGTAACACAGAAAGCCGTAAAAACTTAGAACAAAAAATCATCTTTCAAATCAGCACTCTCAAACCCCACGGAATCAACGAACGCTTTTCATTCAACTAATTTACATTTGTTTTTCACGTCACCAAATTTCCACCAATAGCGTAGCTCCACCGCTTACTATATAAAACCACACACTACCCACAATCCCTTGATTCGCTCCGACGAAGGGCTAGCGCTCGAAACGTCAGCTTTCTCGAATCTTTTTACGGTGGTTAATTGACCTTATTGACTCAGTCGATAAAACCAAATTCTTGTAACTATGGACTAGCTTAACAACCAAACCACTGACCTGCAGTATCCTGCTTGCAGCTTCATGCACAGTTTCTATGTTGTTGCTGTTGGCAATGAGGCCACCAATGGATGATGGGACACCAGCTGGATAGCAGATCAGATGCAGCAATTTTCTTGCCTAAGATGGAAGTTCATTGATAAAAACTTGAGTAACCGAGTGAACTGAAACACGTTTTGAAAACAATCCTCTCTCAACCTGGAGTACTCTTGCATGGGTACTGATCATCTTTTTGTTGTTGTTTGAGTATGAGCATCACTTTTCAAACCCCAGAGTCTCCTTATCTTTTGGTCAACAACAGGAAGGACTGACAGCTCTGGGCCTAGCTTTAAATTCAATGGTCCTAGCTACTCGTGCTCAAATCTAAAGCTCCCTAATAACTTTTCTTCTATTTCTTCTTTTAAGCTCTGCCTTTTGGTGGAGCAGGCCAATGGTGAGAGCACTCGCCTCCCAACAATCTTTAATCAACTACTCCTTAAACAGTTAAAACTTTACTGAGGCCTAGAAAGATAAGAAACCTAAATTTACATCGATAAAATATATTTTACAAACAGAACTAATTTAACCTAACTACATTAAGAATCCTTAAGGTGCCTATCACCCCTAGAAAGTTATTTTCAGAATCAACTCTATGAACATTGAATAGTTGAATGGTAAAATATTTCTTGTTTTGAATGTCATGTTAATGAGTTATAGAGATTTGAATTTACAAAATGCTAATTACATGATGTCAACCCGGGAATCATTTATTATACAACTACTTGTTTTTACCTCCCAAGTAATATTTTTTACGAATCAGTTGACTATCCACAGTTTATTTTTAGTATTTATCAAATTAATTAACCTCAAACTGCAAACTCAAACTGCATACTGTAAATTGGTGTAGAAATAATGGCAAATTCCCGGGTCATCAACATGACGTCATCTTATTAGCATTTTGTAAATTCAAATCTCTATAACTCACAAACGCAACATTCAAAACAAGAAATATTTTACCATTTAACTATTCAATGTACATAGAGTTGATGCTGAAAATAACTTTTTGGGGGTGATAGGCACTTTAAAGGCCCAGTATCACCCAAAATGCATTGTGCGCCCAATGCCTCAACGATTGAATTTAACGCAGTCGAAAATTTCCGAGCTTGTCATTAATTGATAACAAAAACAAATGACCACAAAGCCGAATGGGTGATACTGGGCCTTAAAGGTCCAGACACACGGTGGAACTTGTCATGCAACGTTGCGCGCAACAGTTGCAGAAGTAGAATTGAGTTCTAGTTTTGCAACATTGCACGCAACAAATTGCATCGTGTGAAACCCCTAAAAATTCTTGTTGTGCGCAACGTTGCAAGAAAGTTGCAGCATGTGTCCGGGCCTATAGATAATCCTTAGATGATGTAACCAGGCTGTGAACCCCAGACTCCCATCATGTGTGGGTTGAGGTTGTTCCTCCCACCTCAGAATTTCTAAATTCTAATTCGCTCTGGAATCCGAGAGGTAAAGGTTTGACGGTCTTATGTCTGTTAAATGTCACCCTCAGACCACCCTCCCCTGCCCCCATAATCACAATGTTATCACCTGATTTGGAGATATTGCTGGATCCAACAGCAGCTCAGGACAACACAGTATCTGTGGATCTTGAAGACATCTCTCTCGTACCCACTCCTGCCGACATATCACTTGCAATGCAAATCCAGCAAATGCACTCGTGTTTGAAGTCTCCATAGCTGTGAAAATCACCCAATATCAACATACACATTCTCTTGACTGGTCTTAATATATTTCTTATGGGACTAATTTACTTAAAAATGTTTACAATAAAGACAATTTACCTTTTTTTTTGCTCTGAGAGGGGGGAGGCAGGGGAAAATAGGAAGTTAGGGGTGGAGAGGAGGGAGGAGGGGATGGGAGATGGGGAGAGGAAACGGTGACGGGTGATACAGAAGAGGGGGGCGAAGAGACAGAGAGAGATGAGATCAGAATTTAGGCAGGGTTGAGGGGGAAGGAAGTGATAGAAAGGTGAAGAGGGGAGAGGGGAAGTGGGATTCAGGGGGGAGGAGAGATGGGAACATGAAAGAGAGGGGAGATGGGGGAAAGGGAGGGAAGAGGGGAAAAGGGATTCAAGGGGGGGGGGGGAGGAGAGATGGGAACACGAGGGAGATGAGGGAAAGGGAGGGAAGAGGGGAAAGGGATTCAAGGGTGGGGGAAGGAGAGATGGGAACACAAGGGAAAGGGGAGATGGGGGAAAGGGAGGGAAGAGGTAAAAAGGGATTCAAGGGGCGGGGGGGGGGGGGGGGGGGAGAGATGGGGGAAAGGGAGGAAGAGGGGAAGAGAATAGATGGGGGAAAACAGAGTAAATAAAGAGAGGGGGAATTAGGGAGAGGGGAATAGAGAAGGGGAGGTGGGGAAAAGGAAGAAGAAAGGAAAAGAAACGGGAAAATAGGGGGCGGGTGTGTGACGCACCTGATCTGCTGGAGGCCAAAGGAGGAGGAAAGATATCACCAGTGCTGGAGGTGCTGTCCATGAAGTCATCCAATCTGTTGGAGAACAGACTGCGGAATGCATCATCTCGGGTGGAGTCACCAGCACTCACTGAACCACCATCACCTGTCCTGCCTGGATATCAACAGTAAAAAACAAAAACAAAATCAACCATGGAGAGCACAAGCTTTTAATAATATAGGCGATTATTTGTTTACGATTTTGCCTCATTAGCATAATAATGCGCCTCATTTTCTTATCAAGATCCAAAAAAGAACTTTAAATATTGAAAGGGCATATTAGCTTTCTCTGGAAATTTGAACCAGATATATTAGGTATTCTTTTTGTGATGCTGTTTTCAAAACTCGAAATTTTACAAAGAATGTATGACTTATTAGCACTTTTGCCACCCATGACAATTTTGCAATTTTGGTTAGCTTATATTTTTTTTAAATATTACATACAAAGAGCTAAAAATTGCGTAGATGACAAAGTTAAACAAGCTCTTTCAAGTTGTGAAGTCAATTTGTATTTAGCACGATGCCTTCTCTATGTAAATTTTAAGCTGATAAGACAAAATAATGTAAATCAAAGGCTCCTAAGAGCCAACCCGTGAATAAGAAAAACTAATGCGTAACGCAATATTGCGGTAAGCCAGGAGCTCCTGGTTAAGCTTATGTTTTGACACTGACACGGTTCAATATTTTTTTAAAAATAAAACATAAGGATTTTTGACAAATGCAAAAAGAAAATACAGTACATCACTTTCATAATGTTCAGTCCGAAGAAGAAAGAAAAAAAAAGAAAAAAAAAGAAGGTCACCAGCAAGACTTGAACCTCAGGCCATCCGGCTGTCGTTCCGCGCGTCAAACCACTCGGCCATCGTGACCACAGACTTAGAACAGGATAAATTTAATTACTTCAATGTAGATAACCATCAAAGAGTACATAATAGAGCGTTTTCACTCACGTGACCTTCAGTCCCGTGGGACTCAAATGACAAAGGCCATGGCAGCCATGTTGGTGTTCCTAACAAAAGTTAATTAAAATTCTTTTGTACGGGAACACCAATATGGCGGCTATGACGTCAAATGAAAACGCTCTATAACAACTTGCAGTAATCACAGATTATGGAGACGCGTTCGAAGGAATTTCCGGCGGATATGGGCCTGAAAAAACCAATAGGGGCGGCCATTTGGAAGACCGTCTACCAAAAAATCTCAAATTTTACTGCATGTAAACCACAGGACAACCAACACGAAATTAGGATTGCGTTCTTCGAACGCGATAATACACTATCATACACACAAACAAAACATAAAATAATCTTGGAAAGTTAATCCTAACTACAAAGAATATGATGCAATATTTCAAGTTAAAGCTAGTTACGAAGAGCATCATCAATATAATGAAAGACAATGTCCCTTTAGACTTGACTTAAATTTTGAAAAAGAAGCAGTTTTAATCTGTTCTCCAACACTATCCCCATAGGTAAGGTAGGCGACCATTGCATTATCCAGGGCTCGAAATTGCGCCTGTATCGAGCGCATTTGCGACTAAAGATTTCGCTTTTGCGACTAAAATTTGTCTATTAGTCGCGATTTTTGCTACTGTTTTACAGCCCAGCTAATAAAGGAATTATATTCAACAGTCTTGTGTCTTACTTGTAACTGGTAGTTGTAATTTTATCCGAAAAGTCCTGCGAAATTAACGTTAAATGTTGCGTGACTTAATCGTCGATTTCATGCCCCATTAATGCGGTTTCCAAGAAGTGTATCACAGGCGCACTTTTTCAGACTTTCTCTGAAATTTCTCGTTTCTCATTTCCGGTTCCAGTTGTAGTAGTTTTTTGAGACTAAAATTTTCAAACTTGCGACTAAATTTTAGGAATTACTCGCAAATTGAGATTGAGATTTTTCTTTAATTTCGAGCCCTGATTATCCCATTGCCAAGTTCACTGTTTACAGCCGATCCAGCGATCAAATGAAATTTCACACAAATGCAACACCTTGTTCAAAGCTTCACGTATTCACAAGTTAAAAGAACATTTTTTTATTCACTGAATTCAGAGCTTGAGGTATTATTTAGACAAACCTGCTTCGGAGAGCTTGAGCATGGCTTTAAACACAGCTAGTAAAGGACCAAACTGAATGCTGTCATGTGCAGCTGACAGCAGATGGTGGTCAGGAGATGACTTGAATGGGAACTTCAATGCCGAAGAGTGGTCATGTGACATCAGGTCTGTGGACTCGTCAAGAAGCCGCAGCAGCAAGTGACACGTTAATCTTGCTCCAGATTCAGCATCTTGGTTATCAGCACCTGGTAAGAGGATTTCAGTTGTTGTTTATAGTAACCCTTTCCCTCCCAGAGTCGATTATCGAGACATATTGTAATGCTGCTCTAACTTTTGAGTCTGTTGATGAAATCCTATGGTGTGACCATTCAAATGAAACCTCTTCAGCAGTACTTTTGCATGGTACCATTAAATTTTGTTCTAACTTTTGAGTCTGTGGATGAAATCCTATGGTGTGACCATTCAAATGAAACCTCTTCAGCAGTACTTTTGCATGGTACCATTTGTTCTAACTTTTGAGTCTGTGGATGAAATCCTATGGTGTGACCATTCAAATGAAACCTCTTCAGCAGTACTTTTGCATGGTACCATTTGTTCTAACTTTTGAGTCTGTTGACAAAATCCTGTGGTGTGACCATTCAAATGAAACCTCTTCAGCGGCACTTTTGCATGGTACCATTTGTTCTAACTTTTGAGTCTGTCGATTAAATCCTATGGTGTGACCATTCAAATGAAACCTCTTCAGCAGTATACTTTTGCATGGTACCATTTTTTTCTAACTTTTGAGTCTGTCGATGAAATCCTATGGTGTGACCATTCAAGTGAAACCTCTTCAGCAGTACTTTTGCATGGTACCATTTGTTCTAACTTTTGAGTCTGTTGACAAAATCCTGTGGTGTGACCATTCAAATGAAACCTCTTCAGCGGCACTTTTGCAGGGTACCATTTGTTCTAACTTTTGAGTCTGTCAATTAAATCCTATGGTGTGACCATTCAAATGAAACCTCTTCAGCAGTATACTTTTGCATGGTACCATTTTTTTCTAACTTTTGAGTCTGTCGATGAAATCCTATGGTGTGACCATTCAAGTGAAACCTCTTCGGCAGTACTTTTGCATGGTACACTACCATTTGTTCTAACTTTTGAGTCTGTTGATGAAATCCTATGGTCATGACCATTCAAATGAAACCTCTTCAGTAATACTTTTGCATGGTACCATTAGTTAACTTTTGAGTCTATTGATGAAATCCTATGGTGTGACCATTCAAATGAAACTTTTTCAGCAGCACTTTTGCATGGTACAGTTTTTTCTAATTTTTGAGTCTGTGGATGAAATCCTATGGTGTGACCATTCAAATGAAACCTCTTCGGCAGTAATATTGCATGGTACCATTTGTTTTTCAATATTTTGCAAAACTTTTTTTGGATGTTTCTTGAATTTTAATCAATTATTTTGCGTCACTCTTAGGAGATAAAGGGTTAATGAGTCTGGCATTCCTTGATTGGAGAGTTGAGCAAAGGCTTCTTTGTTTGAAGACTAAGGTGTTTGCAATTAAAAAGGTTTGTTGATAAACATTACATCAGCTGAAATCAGCCTGTACAACAATACACCATACATCATAAACAGCAAAAACAATTTCCAAAAGGGGGAAAACCTTTAACCACTTAAAGTGTTTATAAATAAATTATGACCGTTTATTAAAACTCAATTGCAGCTGTTGGCTGAATTAACGAATTAAAAATACAATTAAAAAGAATAAATACAAAGACAATAAAAATTATAAATATTTGCCTAACTTATGTATAATTTAAAAGTTATGAATCCTTCTGAACGTTTGGTTCTTGCTACTTGTCTTTCCCAATAAAATATTTTATCGGGTAGATTGTTCCTGAAACTATATCTTTGTACTGGGTGGTGAGTGGTAGATAATAGGAATTGGACAGGATGATTTTCCTGGGAGAGTTCATCTATGTACAAGCAGCATAATTTATGTCGTTGCTCAGCTAGTGTGACCAATACAGCTCTTACAAGGACTTCTCTATAGTTAAGTAGAACAAGCCATTCTGCTGTAACATACACATTTGGGCATAAAGGTAGCAGGCATATGACAAGGTTATAACTGGGGCAGTGGACTGTGGACTGGCTATTAGCTGGACATTCCTGTAATTGGAAACAGGTAGAGCATGTTGCTACTTACCAGGTAGCGCAGCTAAAAGAGAAGGTAAAGCCACGTGATAGATCACATCCTCCAACGAGAAGCAGCTTCTGGCAATAAGCAGGGCTGTGAATGTGGCTACGGACTCATGGATCGATAAGTCACTCACCTGTTGACAATAATATCCCTCATTGTAAAATTCATTTATAATTCAAAAGGGTATTAACAAATAGAAATGAGCCATTCCAATCACATGGTTAACCCTAGCTGTATATCAGATACAACTCACTAGTGGTTTTATCTAATTTACATTCCAGATACAACCACTAGTGAGTTGTATCTGGAATGTGAATTTCACAAGTTGTTTACTACATTCACGTCCGTGTTGTATCGGCACTATACATTCACTTGGCTGCGCCTCGTGATTGTATAGGCCGATACAACACTCCCGCTCATGTAGTAAACATTACTTACATTTGGCAAATTCTACCGAATGAGGGAAGGTGTGAATATGCCATTTGCAACAATTGGTCACAAGACCTACATTTCTAAAACATAAAATCCCAGCAACTTGAAGCAAAAATTTTATCAGAAATAGAGCGTTTTAAAACATGCTATTTAATTTGCAAAATTTTAAGTTTACATAGATCTTCAAAGTGGTGATTTTTTTTAGTATTTTTTTTATTTTTATGGCCGTTCAAAACTGGAAAAACCCTTGCCATCCAATCGGGCAATATAGCAATTTAGGTCATCTGACCAAAATTCATTGATGCCAAAGGCATATTCCAATGCACACATTGGGAACTAAGAGTGCATGTTTGAGATCATGTGGCGAGCACACTCCAGAGATAAAAGTGAATACTGGTATTGATATATCAAGGGACACTGTGTCTGTCCTGGCAGATACAGTATAATAATCGTGTTTTTATTATTATGGCCAGGGGCTTGCTTTAAGATTACTTTATTAGTTCAAATAGAAAGAAAAAAATCGACCAAAGTGATGAAAACAAAGAAATATTAAATAAAAGACAGAATAACAGTTTAAAAAAGTCAAAAGTCCACAATAATGGCAATTTTGATTTCTTGACCGCCTGTCACAAAACCAAATTTGATAAACTGTAATCCACTTACATCCTTGTAATCCTGCACTTTACATGTACAGTATCTTATCTTACTACAGTTTCTATTTTGCTCTATAGAATCTTTTTATCCAATTAAGTTGTATAGAGCAGTTTTCGATTGTGTGTCGTAAAACCAAAACCATAGTAATTACTCTGACCAATCACAGCAGTCGTAAACAATCCAATAAACCAATCAGAGCTCGAAGCAATTACATGTCGGCGGCGCCAAGCGCGGGAAAACGCGTGCGAGCAAGCCACGATTGGTTTTGGTTTTACTTCTGATTGGTCAAGAAAGTGGTGCGAGATTTTTTAGCTAATCACAAAGCGTAAGCATTGCAAAACCAAAGCAATTATGTGATTACTTTTGACACTCAATTGAAAACTGCTCTTTGACTATTTGGTGGCATTTGGCGAAATAACACGGAAATGAGGTAGCGAATTGTTATTTCTGTGGGACAGTGTCCCTATTAATAGATAATGAAGTGCTGAAAGGAGAAATTGTGGCTCCTTGAAGATCTTATACATACATGTATTACATTCAGGTACATGAAAAACAGTCGGGAGGTGATTGTTGATACTATCTCAGGGCTGTCACTAAGATTTCAAGTTGCTGGGTAAATGCAATTAGTAGGCGGGGAATCAAACAGCTGGGGAGTTCTTTTGGTTCTATTTTCCTTCTATTTTCCTATGAAAGTAGCTGGGGGTCACGCTCATAGTAGCCAGGAGAAATCCCCAGCCCCTGGTCCTTAGTGACAGCCCTGCTTTCTGAAACTACAAACTGGACATATGACAGAATACTCAATGACCCAGTTTGGTGGGGCTGAATGAAAATGGCCTTCAGTTCATGTGTATATTTGGGTGAACAAATGCTGAATATCCATTCACATGTTAAAACCAACATCATGTGTTTGGATAATAAAAGCCTGTGAGCAGTCTTCTCTTTGGGCTGCGCTCTACTCCCCAATTTTCTTTTTCTATCCAATACACCCCAAAAGAAGCCTGATAAATACAACTATACTGTTACTATGGTAACCTGTTACATCATAAAAGAGACCATAACAAAAGTCATGTTCACTGATAACTGGGAATTTTCTTGATACCATTATTGTAGCACTGACATGATAACGAATTGTTATACAGTAAAAACCCACGTATGAGAACCTAAAATTTAAGAACCTGTTAGGCTAAAATTTTCATTTCAAACCCCCTTTTCATAAGAACCTATTAAGCCTAAAATTTTTAATAGGTTCTTATTTCACAAAAATGAAGGCACAGATGAAAATACAGAAAAAAAAAATTTAGTCTAGGTTTAAGTCAGTAAGATTCAAAGAATGAACTAAAACGAAAACCATATCATGTCTGCACCAATACTGGATTACACAATGCAATTGTATTAAGAATACAGTTCCATGTGTCTCTCTCATTTTCGAAGTCACAGTTTTTGAAGCACATTGAAACTTCCTTGCATCTATGTCATGCATCAATGGCTTTCCACATCACATATGCCCTGTAGTAGTTATCTGTGCTGATTGCTAGTCCCCCTATCAAATTAAGAACCTATTTAAGAACCTACAGTTAAGTAGCCTAAAATCCTGCTAAATACGTCTATTTAGAACCTATTTAGGCTAAGTTGGAAAATCTACATGTACTGTATTCATCCGTCGAAGTATTAGTGATAGAAAATGCTGGAAAGTATTGCGAGTGTGGTAACCTGTTACATCATAAAAGAGACCATAACATGTTCACCAATAACTGGGAATTTTCTTGATACCATTATTGTAGCATTAACATCATAAAGAATTGTAGTACATGTATTCATCCATCAAAGTACAAGTGATGGAAAATGCTGGGAAGTATTGCGAGCCACCTTAATTAGCTAAATTGACTCATTATCATTCATGGTAGTTAGTGTACTTACATCTACTTCCAAAAGCAAGTCCACAAATCCAGATGAACTGTTAGAAGAGCAGCACAAAGCTCTGAGGACTCCCAGCCACTCAGAACTGAGTCTGCCATGATGAGCAGTAACCTCTGCACACAACACACCAATGTCATACAATCTGCAAACCACACAAAAATATTGTAGTTGTTTGTTCGAGAAGCTACTGATGAATTATGATGCACTTGTCATAGAACAAAGAAAAGTTGCCAAATGTTGAGATGCAACATTGTTCGATAATAATAAAAAATAAAATATTGCTGTTTGATCGTTCAGTGAAGGGCTGCCAAAGACGAAAAAGAAGTTGATCCATGTTGCTGAATTATTTCATCAGAAAAGTCCTTGCTTTTATAGTCAATGTCCAGTGTAATAAGCTCTTAATAGTTGTTTAGAGATTTCTTGGTAGAAAATTTGCATTTAGGATTCTTAAAAATGTTACAATGTTACACAGAGCTCGACCTTAACTTTTGTTATCAGTATAGGCTTATGGCTAGTAAAATGGTAGTTCTTGCACTAGTCAAAGAGCTCTTTCTACTAGCTCCATAAAAATTTCAGTTTGAGTTAGTAATTACCCTAGTTTTGAACATCTAGTATCAAATCACACTGAAAGAAGAATGAAAATTTGAGGACGAAACAAAGCCTCTAATATCCATTGAAGATCGTTGAAGCGTGTGAACAACAAGATGGCGTTCACTTGCGATCGAAGTGTGGGATGGGAACACTCGGATCCAGTCTCTAGCTGAGTGTGGCTTCGCCGTGGAGCTGTATGCGTTTTGCTTTGTGTTTTTTTCTTTCTGCATAACATAATAATTATTATTGTGCCACAATTATGCCAGCACTAAATTTATCTTTTGCAGTTGACAAAGAAATTTGCCTCCATAACTTTCAATTGGTAGTCAACATGGCTAGTTATAACTAAGGGAATTTTACTAGCCAAAACTGAAAATCCAGTGGTATTTGGTGATTTGACCACCACCAAGGTCGAGCCCTGTTACAAATCCAGCTGGTGGTCAGAGAGGCAAACTTGAAACTGGCGTCTCCAGTCAGTGCCTCAAACCAATCCACCACGCTGCCTCCAGTTAACTAACCAGTCTGTCTGGTTAGTTCTGACAAATGGTAATTGCCTTATTGAGTCTTACATATGGAGTAGCACACAATGGTTGAGGTACCTTTCACTATTTTGACAGTTGCACACATTCATCATGGCATTACACACAAAGCTGTACACATCAGATGGCTTCTCATGGTTATGAAGGTATTCCCAGATGCCATCAAGCCGCTTGGTTCTAAAAGACAAAAATAATCAGAGATGAATTCATACATAATTAAAAATAACCCTTTTATTACAATCATCTTAATTAATTAATTAGTTAATTAGTTAGTTATTTTTTTTATAATTGCATGTTTGTAAGCGTGTTGAGATTATTAAACATGCAGATGAAAACTTTATACAGTCGAACCTTTCCTTACGGACACCTCTCTATTACAGACAGTTCTCTTGCACTGGAAGATACAAACATTTATACAATCCCTACCTCTATAATACTGACACCTCTATAATACGGACACCTCTATAGTACGGACACCTCTATAATGTGGACACCTCTATAATGCGGACACCTATAATACAGACACCTCTATAATACAGACACCTCTACAATGCAGACACCTATAAAACAGACACTTATAATACAGACACTATAATACGGACACCTATATAATGCAGACGCCTCTATAATATGGACACCTCTATAATACAGACACCTATAATAGAGACACCTATAATACGGACACCTCTATAATACTGACACCTCTATAACAGGTTCGACTGTAATTATTATTATTATCTGCAAAATAGCTTATTAGTGAATAATTAGTATTGAGTATTACTACATGTACATATGAAGTATCTTTTAACCCACATGTACCATAATTATTATATTTTCATTTAGAGTTTACATTGTAAGTTTTAATCATTGCTGTTAGTACTTAGCATAATGATATAATATTTGATATGGTTATGTACAGGTGAGCATCTACATGTACATTTGGAACCTGCACATTGAGTTGAATTAGTATTGAGTATTACTACATATATGAAGTATTTTTTTAACCCACATGTACCCTAGTTATTATATTTTCATTTAGAGTTTACATTGTAAGTTTTAATCATTGCTGTTAGTAGCATGTAATATTTAATAGGGTTTAATGTACAGATGAACATCTATGTTTGATTATTAATAAATAAATAAATAAATTTTCACTCAGCTCTACATTTCCAATAGAGCTTTATATAACTACTTGTAGGTGCTGTCATTAAATGAAACAAATAGAATTTTTCCTGACCTTGGATTCTGGAAATATTCTGCCATAAACTTTTGGTCGTAAGGTTCTGTACAGGCTGATGGTGTAGTGCTTGAACAAACAGCCTGTTTGATCTTTGTATAAGCTGTGCTGAAGATATCTGCATATTTGACCTTCAAAATAAAGATGATAACAAAACAAAATTTAAGACTAAGGTGCTGTATCATGTAAAGGAATACAGAGAGCCAAAAGGGCGAACCAGGATGAACTACATGGGGTGGGGTTCCCATATAAAATTGACTGGGTGATCATCGGAAATTTTAAAAGGAACTCCTTAACCCTTTCACTCCCAGAGTCAATTATGGAGACATGTTGTGTAGTTCTAACTTTTGAATCTGTACACGAAATCCTGTGGTGTGACCATTCAAATGAAACCTCTTCAGCAGTACTTTTGCATGGTACCATTTGTTTTTCAATATTTTACAAAATGAAATTTGAGATTTTTCTTAAATTTTGTTATTTGGCACTCTTGGGAGTTAAAGGGTTCACAGTTAGTGGTAAGCGCGTTGGACTTCAGATCCAAAGATTGGTGGGCGAGGCCTGGTCTTGGCCATCACATTGTTCCTTTAGACAAAACACTTTACTGCACATTGTCTCTTTCCACTCAGGCCTCGGTTGTTCAAAAGGTGGATAGAGCTATCCACCAGATAAATCATTTATCCAGTAGATAAGCATTAACAAAATCCATTGTGTTATCCGCTGGATAATGATTTATCTGGCCCCGGTTGTTCAAAAGGTGGATAACGCTATCCACCGGATAAATCACTATCCAGTGAATAAGTATTAACAAAATCCATTGTGTTATCCGCTGGATAGTGATTTATCCGGTGGATAGCGCTATCCACCGGATAAATCACTATCCAGTGAATAAGTATTAACAAAATCCATTTTGTTATCCGTTGAATAGTGATTTATCCGGTGGATAGCACTATCCACCTTTTGAACTGGGTCCAGGTGTATAAATAGGTACTGTCAACAAAATGCTGGGGGAAACCCTGTAATGGACTAGCATCCCATCCAGGGAGGAGTAGCAATACTCCTAGTTGCTTTATGCTATGGAAACCGGGTAAAGCTCTGGCCGAGTGGGCCACTAGTGGCTGGTGTGCAACTTTTTTTGTTACCAAAAAGGTACCAAAAACTTGATTTGTGGGTGTGTCTCACATTAATGTTTTACCCCTAACAGGTATCAAGTCTTTCTGAAAAGTCGTTCCTGTCATCATGTTTTTCTGGCTTACAGTCAAAATACTCAGAGCATTCCGCTTATCGTTTGGGAATGACTTTCATTAATTGGGAATGGATTGCGTTATTACTCACGCCTGTAGCGGCATGAGTTATAAAATGGCCTCTGCTTTTCTTTTTTTTCTTCTTCTTTTTTCTTATTATATTTGTGTCACGATTTTGCATGGTTCATAGCTTTGCCATTTACACTTCCTGTTTAGTGACTTCCGGCTACTCTCACTTCCGGTAAAACAGCGTTACTGAAGTGTCATGACAGCATCTCTTACAACCCTACTTACATTACTAATGTTCACGTTAGGTATATGTAAGACTTAGAAGAATCACTGGCTTCATTGTGGTACAGAAAAATCATTTACAAAACATTCAATAGCAAACAACGTGGTATGCAGGAATGATGACTGAATGAAAGGAGTAACTCTTCTCCATATCAGACATCTTATCATGTTTAAAATATATCGTAAAACTTTCTTACCCATGCGCATGAGTATATGGGTATCAAAATTCAGGTTTAAAATTGATTATTGGAATCTTCCAACAGTAGCCTCATTCGAAATAACGAATGTTGATTGGTTTATTTACTGACATCAGTCAAAAGTTCACAGGCAAAATACGCAACCGTTGGCGGCTGTTGGTTTCAGTGAATTCAGTCGCTTGGAATCAATAGGAAATTTTCTTCACTTTCCGCGAAAATTTCTCTTTCAGAGCCAGCACACTAACATTTTAAGAATTTTTCTTTGGAGTGTTATAAATGCAGAGCTTCTTTACATCAAAAAAATACTCAGTGATGAATTTTCCTTGAGTGAACAGAAATAGGTCAAATGTGTCAAGCCACCAACTGTTGCCTGCTTTGCACGTGAACATTCGCCTGATGTCAATAACAAACCAATCAGCATTTATTTTTATTATTTTGAATGAGGCTGCCATAGGAAGAATCCAATAATCAATAATTATTTAACCCCATTCAGCCTGGGCTTTTTCTGAGTTCCTGAGCCTGGGATTGTGCCCCCCCCCCCCCCCCCCCCTCGTAACTTCAAGAACATTAAGGCTGACAATGAAACCTAGAGGGTGCATAGTATGTCCAAAACTGTCTCCTTCGCGGTCCGCACAATGGAACGATGACATCATATGACATAGTTATTAGGTAATTAGTTATACGGCCGCCATCTTGGATCCGCCATATTGGATTTCTGAAATTTTTTTAAACCTCTTTAAAACCGTCCAAATTGACTCAAAATTAATCAAAACCAATAAATAAATGCTAAATAACGTAAAAATATAAAAGTTACACCAATAAACATTGTTTTTCTTCATTCAAAGGTACAAATATGCAATTTTCAAAAAACATGGCTGTCAAAATCTTGTTGCCATGGAAACATCAAGTCATGTGATCAATACATTGGCAAATGAAATTGTTGCCAGATAAATTTTAGGGAAATTTAGTCACAAAGTTTAATGGCGTTTGAATACATATTAAAGAAGTTCTGAATGTTGAAAGTTAGCGCGGGCACTTTCTCCCCCCCCCCCCCCCCCCCCCCCCCCCCCCCACCAGGCTGAATAGGGTTAAAACCTGAATTTTGATTTCAATAATGCAATCTGTTAACTGATTAATGAAAGTCATTCCGAAATGATAAGCAGAATGCCACTAGGGACTTAGGGTCCTGAAGAAGAAGAAGAAAAGGAACAATGAAAAACCCCCATCACACCCCAAAGATGAACTCATACTGGTATGATAGTCGTGTCGGTGTCATGTAAACATCCGCTAATGATGTTCAACTTACCCTAAGATGAGCACAGGACGAATACAAGTCAAACAGGAATGCCAGAATGCATCTCTCAGATGATGAACAAATGCCAGGATAAGCAATATTCTCCACAGCTGCTAGAAGCCTGCAAGGAAATTTTGTTGTTGTTTAATCCTAGTCAACTTCCTACAACAAGGCAGAAGATTCTGTTTAAAGAAGAATTTTAACCTCAGCCAGGGAGAACTTGTGTGGCATACATGAAGGTAAGCCACTACTTTGATAGGCCAAAGTCAATAATAAATTATTATTGTTTTTGGTTTGATTAGGAAAGTCATACCATGTACCCCATTAAAAGGAAAAATAAAGTCTAATATTAATTGAAAGAAAGAAAGGCAATTGAGTTGCCTGTGGTTTTCCAAAACAAAAGATGTCAGGTGTCAATTTAGAATACAATATTATTTTGTATCAGCATTCTCACTATAAAGAAGTTAATGGTAAAATTTACTGTCCTTAACACCATTCATTAACTTTTTGAAGCATAACTTAGCTACAGAGGCAGAGACTGCAAGTGACCACTGACAATTCCTAGTAATTTTTGAAAACTATAGAACAGAAAGGGAAGGATAGAAAAGAAGTCGGGGAATGAATAACCATGCTTACAAAACTTTGCAGAATGGTCTAACTACTTGGTGAGCAGAGGCAGCCAAAAAGGCACAAACAATGCATTTGTGACGTCATTCGTGTGTTCGATAACATCAAAACCTGATGGAGACGGGGATCAACCCAGGGCTAAAATACGCGTCACTTTCAAACATATTTAATCAAAAGAATCCTTCCACAAGTTGCCAAAACTCCACTGTAAAACAATATTTAGTGACGCGCTTAGTTGTAAACACACTAATGATGTCACTACAACTCAGGTCCTTTTTAGCCTCAAAAGGGACTCACTTGACAAAATTATGACTGGATCATGTAAATATGACTGAAAGGATTTAAACCAGGTCAACAAATCTTCTATCTTTGAACAGAATAAATTTTTTTTAATAGATACATAGGGTGTCCTGGGGGTCATAGGGTGACATAGGGGCCCAAAACACTTTCTCAAAGATGTGGATTTTCTTCCCCCATTTTGGATCTGTTTTAAGTACCTTAACAATAATAAATCATCAATTGGACAAAGCTGTGCTTTACATGTAAACGGCCTAAAACATACAATTTTAGCGAAAGTTACCAAAAACATACTTAAAGGACATTCTGGCAGGGAGCCCTTCAATTATGAAACCTAGTATATGGCCTACATGTAGCTCACCACAAGTCTCTCGTAGCTTAGTGGTTAGAGCATCCAACTGGTGTGCGGAGGGTCATAGGTTTAAATTCTGTCGAGGACTCAATTTTTTTTGTCACATATGCTTAAATTTTGACATGATGAACAATACATCTCAATTTCCAAGGTGTTTATTTAAAAGAATTATTTTATGTGTGTTAGTAACAAAATTCTAGATCGATCGATCCATCAATCAATCAATCAATCAATCAATCAATCAATCAATCAATCAGTCAATCAATCCTTTATTTAACAGGGTCAGTACGCTTAGCTTAAGAGCTAGTTTCCAGGTACACCAATGGTCTACTCTTAAAATTAGTTAGGGACTTGGCACGGACAATACGCATTGCATTTATTTCAAAATGTAATTTAAAAATGAGGATTTTAAAATCCAGCAAACCAAGAGACAGATGGCACTAAAGCCTCACAAAAACCTCACCCTCTGAATATTCTGGTGGTGTGATCTGGCAACAACATCAAGCAGGCGTGGTACTTGCGCAGCATGGCAACCACAATGGTAGACTTGGTAGGCAATGTCCCTAACACTGTTTTAACAAGTGCAACTTGCGTGGTGGAAATATCCTCTTCATTTGGCATTAGAACATATGCGACAAAGTCAAGGAGTCCGTGGACATCACCAGAAAGTTCAAACAAGTCGTACAAAAACTCAAGCTGGTTGAGTTTTGGGGCTGGCAAAACCAAACCAAACATTTTCGGTTGCTTGACCTTGACATCGCGTAAGATGTTGGCGCACTTCGCTACTGCGAGATACTGGTCAAAACAGGTCAAGTTGGTGAATTTGCTGTTAATATAAAATAAATAACAAAATAAACAAGTAAATAAACAAACAGACATCATATTAAGATTTGCAAGATGGCTTGGTGGATAAGTTATAGTCTCTGTTTATTTTATAGTTACGTACATTGGATTATTCACGGGGTGAGTCGAAATACGAACAACATCTGAAAACTAAGATAACCAAAGAATTGAAATACATTGTAACATCAATTTTCTGGATTGAACGCCCAATTGGTTTATCAGAAGGCATGAGTTTCTTTTACCCCACACTCTTGATTATGATCACGATTATGATCACTTTCATCTTGTCAACATTTCTACATGTACATGTATCACTGCCTTATTATTAATAATTTATGACCCGTACAGCCCTGCGAACCTTTTCTTTGCAAAACCATTGATGAAAGTCCCGTATGTGGGCCGTACGCATTTGCGTGAGCTTGGCTGGAAAAAGCCGTACGGCCCTACTCGAAAGCGGGCGGCCTCGTGTGTTAAGATTTCAAGTAATTAATTTTTGTCTCCAAATTGGTCATATGATAAAATACTTATTGACTAAGTTAGGTCGGGCCAGATGGGAAAATATTATGGCTCTATCTGGCCCTCTCACTTAGTCAATAAGTACATAGGACTTGCAATATTATATAGATTTTCCAATAATTATTTCAGTTTTTGGGTGATCCCAATTAATTGTTCATGTTGTGGTTTATAAATTTTTGTTTTGGTTTGAAAAAATTATATTTTTTCCCTTTGTTTCTGATTATGGTAATCAATCTGAGCCAAAATAAAATAAAAGTTAAACTGGTTTGAAAATTTTTAAAACAAAAAAAAAAAAATTGAAACCACAACATTTACTTTACACTGTGGCCAATAAAAGCCAAAATTAACAAAATGTGATGAATGTTTTGCAATCAGGTTTTATAATCTTTCATCCCCTATTTTATTTTAAGTGGTTTTGAAACTGTATGTCAAATCTTTAAAATGGTAATCTGGGAGATGTCCCAAATGCCGGGGGGGGGGGGGGGGGGGGGGAGTACTCTGGTGCTCCAAATGCTCAGGGGGGGGGGGAGGGGTATGGGGATGGTTTGAAATTTTTGATTTTTTTTTTTTTTGGGGGGGGGGGGGGGGGGGGGGGGGGGGGGGGGGGGGGGGGGGG